>JAYJLX010124297.1:0-19454 GCA_036873525.1 Chalinula nematifera
GAAGTAGAGAAGAAAAGACCTGTAGAATCATACCGCCAGAATGAATAATGACCAACATGTGTTGTGCTTAATGGGTTAAAATTTAATTAAAATTATTATAATAGTCATAGATCTAATTATTATTATTATTTCTATTATTAGATCTATTATTATTATTATTATTTTTAATGTACGTGTCCACGCCCTGCAGTTATTAAAAGAATTAACCATCCACGCCTAGGCGAGGCTAGAAAATGGCCATTCTGGATGCGCTATGCATATGAGAAAGGCTTGCAGCATCCAGTACTAAAACTCTTACATAGCACCTCTGGAGATGTTATCTAGGTGAGTTCTGTTAATTGAAATGCAATAACAAAAAAAAAGAAAGTTAAAAATTTTACAGAATGTACAACCTTAAGCAAATAAAAATGCTAGGTGATTTTTTTGATTCATTGATGCTTTGATGTGATTTGTTATGTAGATGTGGAAACTGGCCGTAGATCGTAACAGTATCCAAATCATTCTCTAAATTAAAAGTTTATAACAGTCTTCAATAATCACACGTAATAATTATGTATAAGTACATGTATTTTAATCATGCCATATTAACCTATTTTTTAGACGCTGAATTAGTCTCACGTAGCCGACCCTCCCACTACGAAGGAAGGGTCTGGGGACATGAACGTATACGACTTGTTCAAGTACCACCGGACTTCCGGTGAAAACACTTAAGCCACTTGAGAATCGATACGTCACAGGAAGCGAGCCGTAAATCAATCATTTTACATTAGCACCGAGGATCAAGATCAGAAACATTATTTCCAGCTACGAACTTCACTATACACCTTTCTTATTTGTGCTTTTTGTCTTCTATACTTCATTTTATCCATTGATCTTCATTTTGTTGGTACCGCCATGTTTTATTAAAATTAGTTATTATCATTGATCATAACAAAACATGGCGGCACCAACAAGATGACGATCGATGGATAAAATAGACAAAGCACGAATAAGAAAGGCGTATAGTGAAGTTCGTAGCTGGAAATAATGTTTCTGATCTTGACGCCTCTGTGCTAATGTAAAACGATCGATTTACGGCTCGCTTCCTGTGACGTATCGATTCTCAAGTGGCTTAAGTGTTTTCACCAAAAGTCCGGTGGCAAGTCGTATACGTTTACGTTCATCTCCCCAGACCCTTCCTTCGTAGTGGGAGGGTCGGCTACGCGAGACTAACGCTGAATGTTAATTGTTGAAAGTTAATTTTTTTATCATGTAATAATAATAAATGTAATAATTATAATCATAAGTAACATATATAATATAATGTTTCAGTGATAATGATGTAAAAAAATGTGGATTTTGAATAAATGATTTTGATTATAATAGTAATAGTCTCTAGATCTCTAAATCAGTAAAAACTGAATGGGTAGTGGTAGTGCTGGGGTCTTTGATAGTATATAGCTCCTGGTTGAGGAAGTGGAGGAGGAGCTGGGTGGTACACTGGATATGCTGCGGAATAAAGTGGTGGTGGAGGTAGTGGTGGTGGAGGTAGTACTGCTGGTGGTGGAGGTAGTACTGCTGGTTGAGGAGGTAGTGCTGCTGGTGGTGGAGGTAGCACTGGTGGTGGTGGTGGAGGTAGCACTAATGGTAGTGGAGGTAGTTGTGGTGGTGGTGGTGGCAGTGTCAATCTAGTAAGTGCTGAATATGCCTCTGAAATAATAATATACATATATATATATATATATGCAGTCAATAATCACACATATAATAATAATGTATTATAATAGTAATAACCTGCTTATAGTTTTTGTATCGAAATTTCTTCTGCTTTATTTTTTTTTACCCTCCGGCTCCAGCTGGGGTATCGAAATAATAGAAGGCTTTTTATTTTGAGTTATAACGGTGGAGGGCTGTGCAGCTATAGCAGACGGCTGTGCTATAATGGAGGGCTGTGGAGCTATAGTGGAGGGCTGTGGAGCTATAGTAGACGACTGTGCTATAGTGGAGGGCTCTGGAGCTATAGTAGATGGCTGTGCTATAGTGGAGGATCGTGGCTGTGGAGCTATAGTGGAACTTGAGCTGTGGCTGCTGTGGAGCTATTTTCGATTGTGTTTACACATATACACATAGGCGGCTGCAGGGTCGGGCATAGTCGGGCAATGCCCGACCTATAATGTCCAACTAAAATAACTTTCTAACCTCAAGCAGTCTTTTTTGCTGACTTTTATGACAAACAATGCCAGATCAAAGTGTAGCAAGGGTCTATTTCTCCTTAATTCAGTATAAATCATTCAAGACTGAGGTTCAAGTATCAAGAATCCGCCATAACTCAGGCTTCAAAAATATGCGTTATTAAAGTAGGTGTGGCCAAAATCGGCGCGCGCTTCGCGCGCGAATTTAATTGCCCGACTAGAGCAGAAATTCTGCAGCCACCCATGCATATACATATACATAATATACATACACATACATATACATACACACGTACATATACACACACACGTATACACACACATATATACACACACACACACACCTAAATCTACATATATACACCCACATGTATATATCTAATATACACATAATGATCTGTCATACCCAGGGTAGCCGTAGCTACCCGCTGTTACATCGGTCAGTAGTGGTGACCCCACGGAGAAATCCCACTCAGCCTTGATCGCTGCATCACGGCAACAGACGATCGGCCAGATAATGGCGCGACAGCCTGATGACACAGCCATACGCGCTAGGGAACCTTGCTTGAGCCATGCTTGAGCTCTCTAATAAACGCAGGCGACTACGAGGCGGTTGAGGGGCAGCCGAGGCAACCGGGTCACTTAAGCCGACAAAAAGGAAGTAACGCAAAGTATCCAACTACTAAGAGCTGTAACAACTCAAGGAACTAACAGCTACAGACGAGTCGCTAAATACCCGAACACAGGAGGAGAAGAAAAGCATAGTCAGATGCCGGCACGGCCACATGCTAACTGTATAGACTGAATCAAACACACGCAACTGGGAGTGTTCTGCGTTAATTAACTATATTTCTAACCATGGTGATAAATATCATACCTTGGCAATAGTGGATACACTGAGTGAGATATAATATTGACACTGTAAATTCAATAATCCTCTCAATATAAAAGAATACTTTCAAAATCCCTAACCATGCATTGCTTTCAACCTTGCTCCTAAATGAGGAAATCCTCTCTACAAAGGCCGAAGTGCTAAATTACAGTATGGCCTGAACGAATTCTGGTTTAATACAACAGCTAAGATTCAAATTAACCATGTAAAGATAGGCTTTTTTATCAGTCATAAAACCCTAACTGCATGGAATGACATCTTTATAGCACAAAGTGTAAAAATGCATAATAAGGTGAAAAGACTGCATGCATCAGGGCATGTGGATTTAGAATATGGTCGCAGAATGATGTTTTGACAGTCACACTGCAATTGAAGTCTCAGTTCATTTTATGGCATGTCATTTACAAATTCACTAAGGTATGTCTTACAACAATACATACAGTGTAAAGAACTTACTCCACTACTGTATCAGACTCTGAAAATACTCCTGGCAGCTGCTGTTCTAAGCTACTGATCAAAATAGTAGTGCCTGCATATGTTTGAAAAAAAACATCTCAATAACATTACAACTAAACAAATATCTCGCTTACATACATGGCCCAATACTTAGACTATTTGAATTCTTCATTGCCAGATGATAGCATTGAAGTTCTTGATGTCTCGAATATGGGAGATTAATAAAATTACCCATTGAGTTTGTCAGCTTTTTAAAATGAGTGCTTAGCTTTAAACCTCATAGTCCAGTAATTGATGAGAGGACCAAATCTATAACATCAAAAAAAATACATGTATGGGTCAATAATTGTGTTAATTAATGAAGTATTACATACTGACCACCCTTCGAATCATCCCAGGAGTATGTATCATAAAGTGCATTTTTGAGATTATACTTGCACTTTGCTTTAATTGATTGTGGTGGTCGGTAATTATGGAAGACAAGTAGTAAGTCATATCATGTGACACTCGAGGGCTGAATAGTATGGCCATGATGTGTAGTAACTGGAGGAAGTTTAGCCAATACTGATCTTCTTCATCAATGTTATCCCCTATCAGTAATGGCAATATCCTTGCCAGGAGCCACATTTGTGATGCTATATATATTATGAAAAAGAATAAAAAACAATGGATTGCATAATGCATTGTGATCTGTCCACGTTCACTTCAGCTATCCAGTGAAAATTATTTTATAATTTTTGTTTGTGATAAGATATTGACATAATTTTTTGTAAAATCAGTGACAAAATGTGCATATTATACTGGCACATAATCCAATTTTATTAAAATGGACATTTCACACTTTTTAACACTCATGATCTGATACAAAAGTTCTGAAATCACACATTTTTCGTAATGAAGGCTTAAAGTGGACGTGGACAGACTATAGCAGCACTATATTACAATGATTCATACCTTCGAACTATTGCCTTGTGAGGAAATCGATATTGGTGATGGCCGGCTCTGTACTTCTCCATGGCCCAGTTCAATTGAAGCAATTCAATGAAAAGGTTTTGTTTGCGATCATCACCTATATTGCATAATAATCATACAGTACATGATCCGGCATTATAAACATACACGATTCACGCACTCTATTGCTAGTATACCTGTAACATCAGCTTCACTTCATATTGTAAAATGCCTTCCAAAACGTCATGCATGATGTCGGGAACTAGTGCACCACATACATCAAACCCCTACAATGGTATTACATTTTTGGATTATATAAGTAAGCTGGAACATACAAAATATATTACAGACAAGTCTGTAATTAGGGTGCTGACAAGTGTCCTTCGTTGAAAGGTTTATTTGTTATTGTTGAGATGTATTGACAAATGTACTGTATCCTCTACCTTTACAGCTGTCCATGGATAAAAAAAGCAACATGCACTGAATATAATAAAATGGCAAGCCTATACTTCATTATAGTTTTATTAATACAAATTACATTAGAAAAAACAGTTGATTCTATTTCCAATATACAATACTACAAAAAATACTTATGTTGCTGTCACATCATGTTAGGCTGTGTCCATTAATAATTTAAATAACCTCACCCCTCCCTGATTTTCACATGCATGCATGTACATACCCTTTGTTGTCAGTGTAATGGTTGCTGGGTAAGAGATGAATTAATTAAGGCACCAAAATGTATACCACTCTCTTTGCATCAGAAATGCACATGCACCTCTCAATTAAAAGTGCTTACATACTGTCAATAAATTGTATGAAAAACAAACTACATGTACTATATACGTAATAAACTATATTATACATATACCTCTAAATCACAAAAAACTGATCGTCTGTTTATCCCGTATTCCTTTGATTTTTCTCTAGTAACATCCCTTTCCACTTCTCTGCACTGCCTCTCATGAGCTTCTTTGGTTCTCAATTGGAATTGTTTCTCTACAAACTAAAACATATACTATGGTCATGTGTAACTATCAAGCATCCCATGGACTAAGCTATATATGTACATTGAATAGCATTTATAATACTGATAACTGTGGTTCCTTTGTATTTAAGCAGTATATATTAATGATAATTAATTCCAAAGGTTGCTTTATAGTGCTAATTACATGTATAGGTGTAACATGTAATGGTTTTTCTTTGTACAGTCATGTATAACTGTACATAATTATTATGATAAAAATTGCTGTAATAGCTTGTTATAGCTAAAAGTGTTATATGCAGGCATAATTATTAAAAAATTATTATGTATAATTTGAACCTGTCCCTGATTGTCAGGAAAACACAGTAGACTCTATGATTCTTTTCAATTTTAGACATTAAGTTGTACAGTAGTAATACATGTATAGTATCTACCTGTAATCTTGCTGTCCGTTGACTTGCCATACACTGCCTACAGCAATGAAGTGCACTGCAGCTTTCTTTAAAACCTCCCATTGCCAGACTGACTACCAAGGTTATCACCGGACCCTACAGCCAGAGCCCCATCGAAATTTTCATTCTTATTATTCCCCAACTGAAAAGTCCAACCTCTTTCCTATATACATGTTTAAAAAATAATAATGCTGCATGGGTAACTATAAACAGTACAACCTCCGATAGTGGACACTCCGAGAAAGGGACGTAGTATAAAAAACCTCTCAGCAAAGGACCAACGTTCATGTCCCAAATACACTTGTCTAATGCATTTTAACCTCCGAGAAGAGGATAACCTCTCTATAAAGGACAAAGCACTTCAATTTATATAGTGTCCCAAAGTGTCCTTTATTCAGAGGTTCCACTGTACTGTCATAAGATGCATGCATCCAAGGCCAACATCACTATTCGTATACAAACCTATTAAGATATCAAAAATCATTTCATGCCAGTGCTTACCAGCTTCTTCATATTATCGACAAATACTTGTAGGACTCAATCAATGCCATATTTGGCCATTACTGTTGATTTAACGATGGATAGAAGGTTGATTGATGTTAACTTAGATCTCTGCTTGGGATGAAGGTTTCCGAGAGTAAAATAAAACATACCTATGGTGTATAAAGTAAATTACTGCATTATCAACATTGTATAAAATAATGCGTACAGTTTATTTGTATCACGCATGTATTAATTGAATTACCAGGTGTATAGTGAGTATATTTTTGTTAATAATGCCCGGTAAACATTGTATAGGTAATAGATGTGCAAGTTATACTTGGAACATATACAAACATATATTCTATCACACATAGGTACATCTTAATACATATTCTGCAGATTCAATATATAGGGCTGAAACAAACAGTGACATTTGTTCGTTAAGGGTATAAGTATACATTTTAGCTCTCGTTCATATAGCTTACACAGTTTGTGGATTCTGGCTTTGGACCCTAAAGGGTTAATACTTCAACTTCATCAAAGTATAATATTATTTGTAGTGAAGTCTTGTAATGCTTGAAAATCGGATGTTCACCAACGATAGTTCCGTCACAAAAATCAGTCAAAATGCCGCCATTATCACATTTGTGACCTTGTTTCACCTGCAAATAAAAAAAAACCATTGGGAACATCACCTCAGTAAATGGTTTAAATCACAGGCTGCACATACATACATAGTTTGACCGCTATCATCAAACTACATGCAATGTACACTATACATGTCTCATACATATTGTATTATACTGATACCTCAGATAAGATCTTTTAAAAGAAATCCCAGCTGTTCTAATGGAGGCACATACATCATTCCTTCCTTCTTGACCACACACCGTCTCTTTGATCCTGTTCCCTTCCATTTCCTTTTCTCCCCAAATTCAACTGAATACTGCCTCCTAATAATTAAATTAAATTTAGCTATTATGCCATGCTGTTGTGTAACATCTATATGAGTGGGGATTGCCTATATTTTCCTTTTACTTAAATGGCTGGTGTTAATCAATAAAAATAAACTCACCACATAATGGAAGTGCCTCTTGTAATACTGCTCCTGCTTATAGCGAGTTTCTAGTCCAATAAATGGACGCCCAAACAACCCATTGATATCAAATACCACTTCTAATTTTTTTGATGGTGGTGATGATAGAGTTTTGCATACTTCCTCAAACATCGTTGAACAACCTTGGCATAGAGTAGTAACACCTTCAATGATCCCATCTAAAGCAGCTTGCGTTATTTTTAGTTCTTACCCATGAGAAATAATGCTGAGGGCCTCTGCAATTGGGCTTCAAGTGATTGGCTTTCTATAGAAGCACAATATATAACCTACTATACATAGCTCTATTTATAACAGATTAGTCTACCTGTATTGTTATTATCATTCTCTCCACTATCATTGTCGTTGACATGATGATAATGCTGCTAATCGTAAGGGCCTACTTCATCCTTTGGAGGGTTTGGGTCTTGGTCCATAGTGGTGCTACTTAATTTGACAACAGGCAACAATGTTATATAATGATAATAATTATGGCTTAATGATTCAACTTGAAAAAAAAATTACCAAGTGACAAAATAATACTGAATGAATTCTATTCAGATCTAGAGTGTTACCTCAAAGTTCGTGGGATTGGGATGCTGACCGTGCCTCTCAGAGATGTGATTCCGATAGGTATGCATATTTCGAAACATTCTTCCACACCCGTTTATTCTACATATGTCTTTAAAATCCTTTCAGTGAACATGGAATAGTTTTAATTTTGTTTGTTGTCATATTCAAAAACTTGTTAACTTTTTAACTTCCATGGCTAGCAAGAGATTTAAATCATTCAAAACAAATACATTACATATAATTATATAGACTGGAACATCAATGGAAATCACCAGTCTATAAATGTCATATAGATGCCTAGTAGAATCTATATTTTCCTTTAAAGTTTCATATAGATCCAGACACAGTGATTGGGGGTTTTCCCGTGAAACAATCAACTGCACATGTGCACGTGCAAAAACTGGTACAACAGTTGCCATTGCGACTGTTGTACCAGTTTTTGCACGGGCCTTGTAGTGTTTACACTGTCTTGGCTCTGTTTTGGACACGGAGAAGTGAGAAAAGCGCTTCTAACCTGGTGGTCCAGGATAAAAGTTTTGTCCAAAAGATCAACGACCATGTGAGTCAGAACAGCAGTTACGATGACGTTGAGACACTAAAAGAGCTGCTTTTAACCATGTAGGAGGCTGGAAGAACCATATTTTTGTCCAAAGCGAATAGCAAGTTAGTGACAACAACCTAACCAGTAGATATATTGTAGATATATTGGTTAGAAACTGGCACGAGTTCTATACAAATTTTATACGGGATTTCTAGCACGTTGCTATGCTGTTGCTATGAGCTGTATGGAAGTTATAAACCGGTGTTTATTTATTGATACTGTTGCCATGGAAATTTCAACATTAAAAATGGTCGCTGCTCGTGGAAGTAGATGTTTTGTTATGGCTAGTATATCGTGAATGCGTTGTAAAAGTGAGTTTTTAAAACTATTTATGAATAAAGCAGTGTATCAAAATGATGTGCTAGATAGAATGCTTGTTGGGCTTTTTACCAAAAATATAAACTCCTGAACCCTCGGGCGCTGCGTGCCCTCGTGCTTCGGGTTTATATTTCGGTAAAAGCCCAACAAAGCATTCTATAACTCATATAACATATAAAACCCCTAAGGCTCTGCCCACAGGGCTTGGTTTTATATATCCTGTATAGAACACGTGCCGGTTTATAACCTATACATAATACTTTAAACAACATTATTATTATACCATCATTTGGCACCTTTTGAGAGTAGGAGGTGATGGATCTGTACCGTCACACATTGGGGATGACTCCAGCTGATTCTGTGAATTAAATAATAAGCATAACTAATTATACTGTAAAGTAATCATAAGCGGTGCACAGGTGATAGCACCAGTAGATATAACGTTATATATAATTAAACAGTAATATGGTATACCCCATATTAACAATAAAAATCCAAAGAATATCATTAAAAATCGTACATATGGTAAGCTCATACACAAGTAATTGGCCGCCATTTTGTAGGGCAAAATCCATACTCAACACTGCTTCCGATATAATATGTCCGGTGCCTTCTGCGTTAACAGACTATAGGCCATGCAACCAAGATAGCAGAGTTTCGTGGTTGCAGTCAGTGTTACTGTATTTCGGCCTACAACAGGCATTACACAAGTACTGAGTCAGCCATTTACAGCCCAAATATTTGAGATATTATATCATATCACACATTTGTCTGGGCGTGGTTTCAAAATGGCTTCACGGAAGTAAACCGAAATCTGTTATTTCTATTTTGTTGAGCAACAGATAGACATGAAATTGTAGCAAAACACTTTGTGGACCAAATATTCCAGTGCACAAAAATAATAATTATCCAAGTCACTGCAGAACGAATCAGTTTGAGGCTTTGATAGTACTGAATGAGTAACCCTGAACTTATAAAGAGTCCTGAGATGTTTTCTTCTCGCTCTAGAAAGAATCGGCTTTCTGAAAGCTTTAGGCATCTTTTGATTGCTGAATCGTTAGTTCAGAACACACCAGAACAGACTTGAAATAAAAGCGATGAAATAAGGAGGGGACGGGGCAGGAAATCAGATGGTACCATGTGCTTCCAGGTCCGTTATTATTTGCTCACGCAACATGATAATGGCGCGACCGCCATCAATTTAACACTTGTTGCCACCAAGAAATGGCTGGCAAAAGCTGTCTGTGGCTACGAGCCTGGAATGTAGTCCTTTCAGCGTGTCAGTAGTAGATAAATTAAGGTTTTCAGAAGGCTGTGGAAGATTTCTATTTGATTTTTTTAAAATAAAGTCATCAGTCAAGTCCTAAAATTCAAGCACTTCTTAAAGCTGCTGGTTCAGGTGAAGATATCAGGAAAAGCCTAAATAAATTTATGTATGTAAAGGTAATTACTATCATTCCACAAAAGTAGACTGCACTCAAAATGTTGACTCATCACTACAACATTGGAAAAAAAATGATTTGGTGTAAAAAATATACCTTCAGTTGGTCCCCCTACTTGCACTGAACATGTAAGTGTCTTCGAAATTAGTTTTCATGAGTGGGTGTGGCTATAGTGATGTACTCATCCTTAATAGCGTCCTTCAAAGCCTGAAGAGTAGGCATGGATATCTTTTACCACTTTTCGAACGTCTGTGCATGCTCAGATAATTTATGTTAATGTTGCATTAATAAACAAGCTCTTTTACCTTTCGACCAGCATTACCATCATTCAATCCACATTCTCTAGCTATCTTTGACCAAACTATAGCTTAATCACAAGGCCATTTCCTAATGCTTTCTGCAACCGCCTCCTTGTAACTCACAATAAAACTGTTTGTTATACGACGCCTAATTTTTGTAGAAGGGGTTCGAGTAGATTCAAAGGAGAATGAAAAGCCCCTTCACTGATAAGACTCATTGTCACGTAAAAAGCTATGAGCTTATTTTCAATAAATGAAACAATATTTCTCAGCATTTGCCTCTTTTTTTGTTTTTTCAGCATGGGTTTCATTCCTGCCTTTTTCCCATGAAACTTTACAGCTGAGTCAAGGAATGTGTGATCATAACTTGACACATACCACGGATCTAACTGAGATAATATTCTGCACCTTGCTCATGGAAGAGATATATTCAATATTGGGGAAGGCTCAAACACAGGTAAAGCAGGGAAACTCTTTTGTAACTCTAAATGCTTATTGGCACATGCCGCACACTTTTAAAGTGAATGAGCACTTTTATCCTCATCAGATCCTACTTGGGAAGGGCAAAACAACTACAGTATCTTTCCTTTAATTCATGGCCATGCTCGTGACTCCAGCTACAATGCCTATTCAAAGGGGAATTCGTACTACCATTCCAAAACTCCAATGGCCGTCAATTAAACAATGTTGAAAGTTTTGTGTTCTAACAGTTCTATCTATACTATTTCTCCACTTGCTGCCGCGGGATAACTCACGAACAGCAACACAAGCGTAGCCACAGTTGAATTGCCAGGACACGAACTTCTCGCACTGTGTAGACATTTCTCGCACTGTGTAGACATTTCTCAAAACGATAGAATGGCAATTTTAATAGGTTATGCTTTCTTCGTAATCATAGTTCGGTTAACTAGAGTCAATTGCAGGAATCACGAAGAAGACAACATGATTCACGTTCCCTCACTCAAGAATTCAGAAAACTCGAAACTGATCACTAATTGATAGTCACGTGATTTAATGACGACTAGTGACGATTTCCTTGTGATGTGCCTAAATTGGCTGAAAGAGCTTCAGTCAACTTTGAGCTAAATTGCGGAGTTCTTCTGCAGTTAACGATACTTGGTACGCAGGTTCAGCTATCTATGCTGTATCAAATTTCCATATAAAAATCCACGGAATTCTGAGTGACTGGCTCAAGTGTAGAAAAAAGAAGGACCCACCATTTTGCGATTGTTCCAAAACCTGATCGCCATGGAAATAGAAAGGAGATTGTGAGTTAAGCAATACAAAATTTCAGAACGATAGCATAGCAGAAAGAACTCCGCAATTTTCGTTGAAAGTACGTCGCTACATGGCGGTAGTTTTCTCATTCGTGTTTTGAGTTTTGTAACGCTTCTATGTTTAGCACTGTTAGCAAAGGATAGCTCTGCTTAATTTATTAAAAAAATATTGTTCAGAACTCAAGTTATGATTCTGCAAAGTTAGCTATTATTTAAGTCAAATTGGGCGTGACCCATGACTTTAATGCCATGTGCTACAAGAAGCAATTGTGTTGGACCGGAACGACTGATAATTACCATAACGATCGCCGATTTAACTTTAATAACTAGGCCATATAGCAACAGTGTAGTAGCAATACTTATTATAGTGAGTTCTAAAGTTTTTAACTGTAAGTTAACCACACCAAAAACATTTTGGCTTCCATGGCTTACAACCTTTGCTATTCCCATTATACAATGCTGACGTACCACCATCACCTCTTGGCATCGAGCCAGTCAGCTTCCTTCATGGATTAATGATTGCTGAAGGTAGCTCAAGTGACAGCATGACGGGCTTCCAGAGCTGTTACCAGTGTCTGATACTCCGTCTGTAGGTAAGCTCCCCATGGAGTGTCACCACCTGATCCTCCTCTGCTTTAACGGCAGCTCCAAATGCAGCAAGCTTAGCTCCTTCATCTCCCTCATGTGACTTTCAATGCATGTTTCATCTCCATGCAAAAGTAAGGAGGAGCTTATTGGCCAATGTGCCTCTCTTGAAATGAGCATCCCAAGCATCTTTGGGCTTATTATATGACTTGGCAAAATAGAGTTCGGAAAAACGAATGGAGAGCAGCATAGTTGAGGTTTTCCGAGTGTTTCTGCTGAGCTGTTGCTCCTTCACAAAGCACTTCAGAATTATCTACCAGTTGTAACAGCGAGTGTTTCATCTGGAGCTTCCAGGCGTAGAGCCGTCCAATTTATCAATGGACCACTTTTGACTCTGTCGCAGCCATCTCGTATCATATGATCTGTATAGTCTAGTCTGCTCAGTGTGGGATCGTTTGTTTATGGTATTTATATTTTAATGAGCAATGAATATGATGAGTTCTGGTGTGAATAGACTTTGTTTTGTATTTTAACTTTACTGAATATACTGTTGTACTGTTGTGATATTAAATAAGAACCCAATCCTTACATTACACTTATGTGGTAGCGAGGTGAGCTCATAACAAGAGTCATAGTATGCCATATAGCGAGAAATTTCCACAGAACAAATTTTTCATTGTTTGGCCATTTCAAGCAAATTTGTGGTGTTAATTTTGTGGAATGCAAGGTAAGTTAGGTGATATATACTAGAAAATCCTCTTTCAAACAAATGACAGTGCAAAAGATTTTATAATGGTTAAAAACAAAACAGTAAGGTACAGGCCTGAGGTTGTGCTTCGTAAAATGGGTACAAGAGGTACAATAAGGGGTGTAGAATTCCAAGTGTACTACCTTTCGTATCCCTCATACCCACACGTTCCTCAAGATGTATGAGGTACAACATTAGGATACAAGAGTACAATTTACATGTATTACTGACATTGGTCTAGTTACATGTTCTTTTTGAATCATTTCTTTTTTAAACTTTAGTCATGATGTCTTCAATCATTGAACGCCCGTCATCACCAAAGCGAATGAAGCCAGAGTAAGTTACACGTACATTGTTTTGTACACATTGCAGTAATTACAACAATTTTTTTTCCATCCCAAAAACCTCCGCTGCAAGACAATATGTCATTTGTCATTAGGGATTGCTATGAAACCTTTTATTCAAAAATCCTTACCACACGCGCCTTACTCCCGCCCAATAGTAAAGGCCTCAGATCACGGGCACACCCAGGATTGGGAAGCCTGTGTTTTTGTTTTACGTTGCTAAATGTCTTAAAGCAGACTTTCATCATTAGCATTGGAGAGACATGGTACAACAATAAGTACAAAAAGAAACAGTATTCCCAACTTGACCAGTGCTAGGTTACTTTAATAGACAGACAACCGCACTTGCAGCAACATTACGCTTTTGCTTGCTTAAAAAATATTGAGCCTTATCATCTCTGTTTCTTATTCATGCTTCTTTGGACTAGGGTGGAAATGGCTGCAAAACCTTGGAAATCCCATTTAGTGATAATTTTTGATAAATGGGGGTGTGTTCATTGATTCCTTTCGTGCATGCTTGTTGGAGGACCAACTTGAAAGGGTTTTGGGATCATCTACTATAAGAGGTTTGCTATCAAATTTGCAGAGTGATTCATTACAAGAGCCAAGTAATGGTTACTACACAGGCACCCATATGCTGACTACACAAGATGTGAAATTCAGCTTCTGTCATATTTTGTGGAAAAACAAGTGATGGCAGTACTTGACAAAGTCAGGTTCAACGATGTAACTCCAGCATTCTAGGAAGACTGTACGAACAACATGTTTCAAGTAATCTCCGAATAGCAGGAGCAGAACTCTTAGCCATACCGTACAACAAGAGCTACGTCAATGAGATTAAAATTGAAGAAGTCCCTGAATACACCAATGTATCGCAAATCCCAAAAAATTGCACAATGTATGTACCAAGAGAAAGGAATAAAAAGGGGATTGATGGAGTGTTTATCACAGAAACAGGAATCGCTTGGGCTATTCTTAGAAGTGGGGTCAATTCTAAATCAATTTCCTTTTTATAACATGTTGGTTATACATCAGGAGAGTAGCTTTAAATACCCAAATGTTTTTGTGGCAGATGATAAGGAGGTCACAGTGACAAAGCGGTACATTTGCCAGTATTCAGGGGGACTTTTGATTTGTAAAAAGTACTGTGAAATATACTGTGCTATGTAATTTTTTTTCATTTTGTGTTGATCTTTATTCCAAAAACTAATTAATCCAATGTTAACCCCTAAAGTACCCCGTTTGTACTTCCTGTACAAGTACCCCTAATACTGTTATTGTACCCCGTACCTCTAGTACTTGTACCTGTACCAAGTAACCTCAAATGTGTTCAAGATCAGTGCTATAAAGCATGGGTAAGATAATATTAACAAGAGTTTTTCTCAGGATTCACTGTGGTCTTCATTCTTTTGAAGTTGTAAAGAAAAAAACATGGAAGCTAATGAAAATTTTACTGCATAATTATAACCTAATTATTATTAGTTTACACGTAATACTGAGTGCACTCACTTACATGTAGAAGTCTAACACTTATACATGCACTAGATTACCTGTGTTCTCGAAGAATTAAGGCGATTTATCTTAAAATAAAATACGAAACAATACACAAAATACAAATGGTTGACTTTTTTACTTACAGGATTCATGTTCCTACTTGAAGATGATGTAGAAGACAATCGATCTCTATAAACAAAAGACCAACTAAGCAGATGTGCTTTTGTGTATTTTCTATACTTACAGGTTTAACTGCATCTCAGTGATGTAGAAGAGGGCAATCTAACTATTTAATGTATAAAGAACATAAATATTTTCACTTACGTGTTTGTTATGTACAAGACATCCCTATTTAAAAAAATACAAATTAAACATCACACACTAATGTTCAATGGTGAAAACGATAAGCACAGAAAATCAAGTATACGTTAATCGTGCGTTTTTTACTTACCAATAAGCTTAATTTCTTGTTTGACGAATTCATTGTAACCAGTTAAGGTAGTTTTGGTTACAAGTTTGATGTTCTCAAGTTTTGTAAGGCCTTTACACACTACAGCACTTTCTAAAGCACTTCAAGGCGTTTTGAGTGCACAAATGTGATGATCAGCATTGATTGTGTTCACACTAATGAAATTCATTAAAAATAATGAAACATTGATGGGTGGGGCCAAGAAAATGGCTTCGAGTACCATGCTGCTTTTGTGCGTTTCTAAAAGCATCTGTTGCTAAAAACTGCAACCTGAAACTTCCAGGATATGTTCTCAGATGGTTGTTACAGCTATTTTGTAAGTTTTAAATAAAAAAAGAAAGGGTTGTGGGTCAAACAAAACAGTGAATGTGCTCGAGCTCGAAGAAAATGGCTAACCTCGTTCGAGCGTGTGCTTTTTAACAGTCAAAAGGCATTCCAGACGGTGAATACATGTCACATCCAGGCATTCAGTAGTGCTTCTCCCATCGTAGTAATAGTAAAAACGGAAGATTTCAGCTCAAATGACGCTTCAGTACGCATCAATTCACCTCCGGAGGTGGATCGGTTTTCAATGCGCATTGCAACGCTACGTGTCTCACGTGCTCCAGTGTGAACACAATCAATGCGCATCAAAGTACTTTGCAGTGTGAAAAGGCCTTAAGTTAACGAGGAAAGATGATACTGAAACAGACAACCATTCCCTAAATAATATAATTTCATTCCGTAAATAAAGTATATTTCATTCCCTTAATAAAATACAATATATATCCAGGATCCGTCCATAGAATGAAAGCATTTCCTAATTAATGCACATGTACCTTAGTTATACATTCTACACTCTAGCAGCACAAATTCCATTCCTATATAAAATGTAAAAACCCTTAGTATACAAAATAAAATGAGACAAGCATGGCTACTGTTTATATTGAGCATACTACATGTAACAAGCTACAAAAGACTGGTATTGACGATTACTATTGATAAGAGCTGATAAAACAGAACATACCCAACAAATATCAGACAAATAAGATGCTCTAACAACACATGCAATACCCAACCAATATCAAACAGTTTTTTGTCGTGAAGTACATGGAATGCCCAATAAATATTAGATAGGTGTTCCAGAACACAATGCCCAACAAATATCAGACAAACACTCAATGCCCAACTAATATCAGACAGAACCTCCAATTAGCAAATATCAGACAGACATTCTAAAGAACACAATGCCCAACAAGTATCATGCAGTCTAAAGAACACAATCCCCAACCAATATCGAACACTGTTAACAACACAATTCTGGACAAATATCGTACAGCAGTTTTAGGAATACAATGCCCAACAAATATCAGACAGACACTCTAAGAACACAACAAATATCAGACAGACGCTTTAAGAACACAAGTAGCAGACAGACGCTCAAATATTGAACAGACTGTCTAAGAACACAATGCCCAACAAATATCAGCAGACAAAAACTCCAAGACCGAACAAATATCAGACAGACGCGCTAAGAACACAATGCCCAACAAGACGGTGTAAGAACACAATGTCCAACAAATATCAGACAGACACTCTAAGAATACAATGCCCAACAAATGTTGAACAGAACACAATGCCCAACAAATATCAGACAGAGCTTTAAGAACACAATGCCCAACAAATATCAGACAGATGCTCTAAGAACACAATGCCCAACAAATATCAAACACCCTTAAGAACACAATGCCCAACAAATATTGAACAGATGCTCTAAGAACACAATGCCCAACAAATTTCGAACGGACGCACAATGCCCAACAAATATCAGACAGACGCCTAAAAACACAATGTCCAACAAACATCGAACAGACGTTCTAAGACCACAATGCCCAATAAATATCAGCCAGACACTCTAAGAACACAATGCCTAACAAATATCACACAGACGCTTAAGAACACAATGCCCAAAAAATATCAGACACTCTAAGAACAGAATGCCAAACAAATATCAGACAAGCACCCTCAAGGCCCATTTACAATACGATGCGTTGTGTTTGCTGCGTCGTGATCGTCTGTATCGTTTTGTTTTGATCATCGTTTACAATTGTACAGCACTATAAGGATGCGCATGCGTAATCACTTAATTAAACGTAATAAACACCAACCACTCCCACAAAACATGTCTTCTTCCAGTTCAAGTGAGGATGAGTTGACCTTGTTGGTGCTTGCTGCTGTAATAAGGCAAAGGCGTCGTAGAAAACGGTCCAAAGGGTTCTGGCAATATACCAGAAAAGACGCCAACAAGGAGAATACCACAACTTATTACAAGAAATGAGGCTCACGGATGTTGAAAGCCATTTCAGATATATCAGGATGTCGAGACAAAGTTTTGATACACTCTTGTCAAAGGTAATTTGTTAGTTTAACTTTAAAAAGTGATACATGTGTAATGTAATGCTTTTGAAAATTATAAGGTGGGAGGATCACTTGAAAGACGACATTATTCTAGCCATTTACGACCGCAAATCACTGCTGCTGAAAAATTAACCCTCACCTTACGGTATCTAGCTGCCGGTGTGTCACAAGTCAGTATACAGATGCATGATATATGTAATGGTTTTGTTTAAATATATTGTTGTGATGTGCAGATGTCATTGTCATTCAGTTTCCGCATGAGCCCAGCCAGTGTATGTAACATCGTTCAGGAAACCTGCGAGGCTATTTGGGAGGCGCTTCAACTAGTATATGTCAAGGTGCCGAACTGTGAGGATGACTGGTTGAAAATCAGCAGGGAATTTGAACAGATGTGGAATTTTCCCCATTGTATTGGTGAGTGAGACGGCTATATTAAATATTCATTATTATAATAAAATTAATATTATACTCATAATAATTATGTATACTATATTACAATGACAAATTAAAATTAATTGATTTTAGGTGCCATTGACGGCAAGCTCCACCAAATGCCGGTTCAACATACTTTAACTATAAGGGAACCCACTCTATTGTGCTCTTAGCTGTATGTGATGCCCAGTGTAGGCAAGTACACAGAAAGACATACATGTAGTAACAGATAATTATAATTTTTAGATTTACATTGGTAGATGTTGGAGAGGCTGGACGTCAAAGCGATGGTGGTGTATCTTCCAATTCTTCACTTGGTCAAGCACTCGAGTCTGAACAGTTGTCTATTCCAAAGGCATCACCGTTACCACATGATATTCATCAGCCATTACTATTGTAGGGGATGAAGCTTTCCCCCTAAAATCGTATACGTTACATCCCTATCCAGGCCGTTTTCTACCAGGTATGAAAAAAAATTTATTTCTTCATGTTTTGCTCAAGAAGAATTACAAAAATGTTTTTTTTTAGAGAGTACTGCTATATTCAATTATAGACTCAGTCGTGCAAGAAGAATTATAGAGAACACGTTCGGGATTTGAGCTTCAAGATGGAGGATTTTCCGGACTTCAATAATTGCCTTCCCAACCGAGTAGAATCATTCACCAAGGCTTTACACAATTTTCTACAGACTACTGAATCCTCTGTATACTGCCCACCTGGGTTTGTTGATGGTGAAGATGGTGGTAGGAATTTCGTTGAGGGGAGTTGGAGACGAACCGATGGTACCTCTGGATTGTCTAATATTAATCGCGTCAGTGCCAATTGGTATGCTCTGCCCACGGGTATATTATATTGCATGTACATTATAGTTGTATACGGTATTCACCATTGTAGTTATTCAAGAACAGCTGCGTTTATAAGAGACAGTTTCCAGAATTATTTCAACAGTGAACAAGGAGAAGTATATTGGCAGTATTCACATGTTCGTCGAA
>JAYJLX010124408.1:0-17626 GCA_036873525.1 Chalinula nematifera
CCTAACATACAGTCTACTTATTCTGATAGATGGATTGAGTTCGACCCTGAAACTCAACTAGAAGAAATAATACAAATGGCTAATGAACGGGGAGAAAAGTATGCTTTTGAAACACAAGAAGAAGCAGAAGCTTTTGCAGCAGGGTCTTGGAAAGATTACAATACAGTAGATTTAGAAAAAGAAAGATTCTTTCAAGCCAATGGTTTTGAGGATTATGATGGTATGATGGAGGCAGTCAACGACTATGATGCTATAAGGGACGAAATAATGTTAATCAATGAAATTCAAGGAATTTCCGATGCATCAGAGTTTGGAAAAAGAATTGCCAGAGGTTTGGGAGCAAGTGAAAAAGAACTAGTTACTACTCGAGATGGTGTTAATATAGGAGGTCAAGTAGCACTTGACCCAGAAACTAAAATAACTATAGGTTATTTTGATAGATATAAAATGAAAATGTTTACAGGAGATGCACCTCTTGGTTCTAATTATACAAAAATCTATGGAGGAGAAGAATTAACTGTTGATGAAGCCACTGTTGCTCGATACCCACAACTTTTTAATTCTGACGGAACAATGAAAGCTGAGTGGAAAGACAGAAAGGTAGAGCTTGAAAGAATGAGAGACAATCTTTACAACATAACACAAGATGAAAAGTTTCAAGAAGTTAGTTTACAATGGGACTTAGAAGCAGCAAAGAGAAGAGAAGCATATACTTTAGATGCAGTTAGAACAAATAGAAATGCTAATATGGGGTTAAAAGCTCTTGACCAGTACAGCATAGAAATGTTTGGTGTAACGTCAAAAGAATTAGAAAACTATAGATTAAATAATCTTGAAAATTTAAACGAACAACAATTAGAAATAATAGATTACATAGCATTAGCTAAAGGAGAATTAGATACTCAAAAAATTTATGCAGCAGACCAGTATGTAGTAAGTCAAACATATTTAGATTCTAAATCAATTAAAGAAGCACAGGGTATAGTGCTTGAAGGTTTTTGGCCTCAAGTAAAAAATGAATGGGTAACCCGTGGTGAAAGAGGTAAGGCCGCAGAATTAATACTGGCTATGTCTTTATTTGGTGACGACCCTACAAAAATACAAGAAATAAACGGTATGAGTAGGGAAGAAGTAGCAAAGGAGATTGCGAAGTATTTAGAAAACTCTGTTACTAAAAGCCAAGGTATGAGCAAAGAAATGCTTGAGTGGAATAAAGCAAAAGGCTGGACAGAAACAATGGATGTGTTTATGGATAATCCTCTGGATATGTCTGTTTCATTAGCAGCTGGTTCTTTTTCAGAAATGTTACCCTACGGTTTAAAAATTATCCCAGGTTTTGGTATTGTAGGGGGTGCACTCGGTTTTGAAGAATCTCTATACAGACGTAAAGGAAGAAGAACACGTGGTCAAACTACAGGACAAAGAGTTATTGGCGGTGGTGGTAGAACTAAATTTCTTAGAGAAAATGCTGACTTAGTTTACGGAACTTTATCAGGAACTGTAAAAGGAACAATGCTTGGAGGTTCTGCTACTATACTAGCAATGGAATACTCAAACGCTGTGTTTGAAGCAGCCACTCTTAATGGTTATGATATATTTGACGCAGAAGAAATGTTGATGGCCCTCAATGACCCAAATGTTTGGAATGAAGGAAGAGACGTAGGATTAGCTAGAGGTATACCTATTGCTGTTGTAGACTATTTAACTGCACGTACAGCAGGTAAAATATTCTTAGGTTCTAGAGGTTTGGGTAATACCAGAGCAGAAGCGTGGAGAGGAGCTGGTTTGTTAGTAGCTGAACGAGCTATTGCTGACCCAGGAGGTGAAGCTTATGGTGAATACCTAGCACAATCTGCTAATGCATTACTGAACAGTAAGCCATTTAAAGCAGATGAAATAGCTTTAGAAGCTATAGGTGCGTTTGGAAGTAACACCAGTAACGCTGTGATGAATCTAACATTAACTGCTTTAAAAAACCAGCACATTTTAAAAGCAGACCAAATGACTAACACTGATTACTTTTCAGGGTCTACATTTAATAATGAGCAGACTACCAACTGGGCAAACAATATGCGTAAGCTTGGTTATATAGACGGTAATACAGAAGAAAAAATCCAAAAGAATATAGGATATAAAAGAGACGCACAGTTGTTATTAGGACTAGGTGAAAAAGGTGTAGCAAGCACAGAGTTGTTACCTGTGCAAACTAAAATGATGGATGTGTTAAAAGCTAAAGACCAGCTATCACAGAATGAACTAACGAAACAACTATTTGGAAAAAGCATTAGAGTATTAAATCAAGAACTAGGCAACCTTGCTACTGCCAAAACCATAGTCGATAATGAAGAAAGTGAAGAAGCAGCTAAAATTGTCAATGAAGTTTTAGGAAAAACAGCAGCAAGTCCTGGAGATTTACAATTAAGTCAAAGTCCAATAGCAGATTTATTTACAAACGACCAAACATTTAATACACAAGAAATAGCATTTGATAAAGTTGCTTTAGAAGACATAAAAGAAAAGAGAATTCCTGGTGGTACTACACGTGATGTATATGATATTGGTAACAACAGAGTTATTAAGATTGCAAAGAACCCTAGAGGATTACAACAAAACAATTCATTAAATTACGGTGATGTAAATATACTAGGGCCTTTTGTTCCTGAGATATATGAAAGAGGAGAGGATTATGTAGTTGTAGAAAATGTACCTCGAAATGATAGAGCTGTAAGAGAATATCTAAAGCCACTGCAAAAGTTTACACAAACAGATTTTGACAATAGAGGGAGAGAAATACAAGAGGTAATGGAAGAACTGGGATTGTCTGATTTCTTTAATTACGATGTTTTATGGAATGATTTTAAGTCTAGAAGAAATTGGGGTCAAAGAGAAAACGGAGAGTTTGTATTAGTAGATGAAGGTGCTTTAAATAAAAATGTAACAAATACGTCAGAAGTACCAGCTTGGGCTAGAGAAGATTGGGAGAATATTAAAAGAAGAAGAAGAGGTGAAGGCGGAGTTCAACTAAGCCAGACTGTCGCTCCTTTAGAAAACACACTAATAGAATATCAGTACGACAAAGAGACTGGCTTCTTCCCGTCCACTATTGATAATGTTCAGAAGCTTGAAAGTGTCCTTGAAAAATATGGTTATGATTTAATTCAAACACAAAGAGAAACAGGTGAACAAGCTGGATACTATTTAGCACCTGTAGGTTCCAGAATAAAACAAGACCCATTCAAAGGTAAAGAATTAACTAGGGTTCAAAGAGAAGAACCAGAAGCAGACCCACAAACACGTCAGGAGCTTGTACAGCTACTTAATAAAGCTTTCCCTGGTGTTGAGGTGTTTGATGACCAACAAGAGTTTGAAAAGTCCTTAAACGACCCAGGAGTAGTTAAAAGAACAACTAAGGATGGTTATGTAGCTTATGGAGCTACACGTGATGGTAAGGTATATTTAAACCCTGATGATAAAACATTAGAGCTGCCTATACACGAGTTTGGACATATATATCTAGATTATTTAAAATCAAAAGAATCTGGAGCCAAAGGAACTGCATTATATAAAAGAGGTTTACAATTAATTACTTCCACAAAAGAAGGAGAAGACATATACAATGAGCAGGTAAAAATATATGGTGAAGGAGACCAAGCTAGAGAGGAAGCATTAGTTATTTATATTGCACAAGAAGGAGCAAAGAAAACTAGAGACGCAGAAAAACAAACCAAAAGTAAATTATATAAGTGGTATGAAGCGTTAATGAACTTTATTAAAAACGCTTATTTAAAAGCTAAAGACTTTTTTAAATCACCAACATTTGCAGATGATATAAAAGGAATGTCTTTAACTGACTTTGTTAATATGGCGTTAGGAGATTTATTAGGAGGTGAAGTTGTAGTAGAAGATGTTATTGTAGATGAAACAGGACAAACTCAATTAGCATTATCTCAACAAAAACAAGTCCCACGTGGAAGCAATATGGTTGAAGTTGTAACAGAAGCTAGAGAGCTAGGCATATCAGATGACCAAATAAAAGCTGTGTTAGTCGAAAGAGTAAATCGTGGTGAAAATATAGGCGTGCGTGGAGAAGAAAGGTTTACTCGTCAAGATATAGATGAAGCATTAACAGCGTTGCCTACAGAAATAGTATCACTACCAACTGCATTTAGAAATATAGATGGCGGGTTCTTTAGAGGTATGGCTTTATTTACTGAAGTGCAAAACATTGTAAACAAAGCTATCGGTGTTGGTACTACAACAGAAGTAAGAAAAAAGCATATAGACTCTGTAAAGAAAAGATTTCCTAAAGCAACTAAAGGTAAGTCTAACGCACAAATATTAAGATTATTTCCAATAGATGAGTCTGTATTAGAAGGTTTAAAATCACCAGCAGAAATACGTAAGATAGGTTTAGACGCATTGAAAGCCAGTCCTATTTATGCTGCTCAATCTCCTGAGGTTCAAGAACAATTAGTGGTTGATTACGACAAAGAGTTAGGTATAAGAGCAAACAGAAATGTACAAGCTGAAGTAAACAAAATAAAAAATACTTTACGTGCTAGAAAACAAGCAGCTAAAGATATTGCAACAGTAAAAAAAGATTTAGCAAAATTAATTAATCTAATATTTCCTAAGACTGACCTAGTAAACAGAAGTGATTTAACCTATATGAATAATCGTATAGCTGCAATAAATCAAAAAAATCAACTAGCTGAAATAGAAAATGTATTAAACCGTATAAGTAAGGTTGAAGACAGGATTAAAGATAATTTAATTTCTAAAATAAAAAAGCTAATTGAAACCCAAGCTAAAACAAATGTAACAGTAACAGGTAAAACTAGAAGGGGTGCACAAATAGATGTTACTACAAAAGAGTTTTTTGTAGCAGCAAGAGCGTTATTAAACAATTTAGATACACCACAAGGGCGTGAGTTGTTCGCAAAAGAAATGAATGATTTAGCGGGCCTAGAAAACACCATATCAAAACTTAGAAACAAAGAAAACAAAACAAGAGAAGATAGAGAGTTGATTGCTAGAGCTGATGCCTTTGCAGTTTTAGGTAATCTACCAGCAATGAATTTAGCTGAAGTAGAACAATTGTTTGATGATTTAAAAAACAAACGACAACTAGGTAGAAGCTTATACCAAGCTGAGCAGGAAGAAAGAAGAAAAGAGCTGGAAAAATTAGAAGAAGAAGCAAATGAACAAATTAAAAAAACAAATAAAGATTTATTTTTAGAAGATGGTACACCAAAGAATTTAGATACACTAAACAGTGAAGGGCGAAACGCTTTATTAGAATATAAGAGAAGCGGCTTCCTTGGTTCTATGGAAAGACTAAGAAACAATTTTTTAAATATTGACAATTATAAATTAGTGTTGCAGCAAATGCGTTTAAATGCATTAGACTCTTTAGCAATGGGACACGTTTTCTATTCAGCATTAGACAATCGAAACGGAAAATTTTTACTTAATAATATTTACTACAGATTAGCAGATGCTGAAGAAAATTATAACTCTATTTACTTTGATTTTTATGATAGGTTAACCGAGATAGCTGATGAAGTTCTAGGGAAAAAGAAATACAGAAACCTTATTGCAGAGAAGCTTGGTTTAAATATGGCTGAAGTAAACGCCTATCAATATATTTCTGCTTTAGCAGATGATGGTAGAACCATACAGATTGAGGGAGTAAATACACAAAGAAATTTAGTAACTCAAAGCACAGCTATAACTACAAGCGAAGCTATGCGTATTTATGCATTATGGAAAAACCCTGAAAGTAAAATTATCTTAGAGAACGATGGGTTCACACAAGAAAAAATAGATAAGCTAGAAAACTTTATAGGCAAAGACCTTGCTACTTATGTGGATAAAGTAATAGATTTTTTAACTGATGAAGTCTACCCAGTGGTAAATGCAAAACACAGAGAAATATATGGAGTTAATTTACCTTTTAGAGAGTTGTATTTCCCTAGAGCTACACAACCTATTATAGGAGATAGTAAAAGCTATGCGTTTGACGTTGACTCCACAGCTAATTTAAATGCAATTCGTTCTATGTTGCCTGGCAGTTTATCTGAAACCGCTAGTCCAAACAATCTTAGAATGATACTAACCGATATGAATTTTTTCAACGTGTTAGACAACTATATAGATGATGTAGCAAGATGGACGGGATATGCTACTGACATAAAAATTATTGAAGGAATCATCGCTATGCCTGCCGTAAATGCATTGCTTACTACAAGTGGAATGAAAGATATGGTTATCTATAATATAAATGTAGCTATTGACCCATCAGGTAAAACAAGAGGCCCTAATAAAACAAAATGGGTATCTCAAACTGTAAACGGTATTACAAGTTATTTCTTAGCCTTACACCCTATGCAGTTCTTTAAGCAAGCTTCTTCGGTTGTATTAGCTTACCCTTTATACAACAATCCTAAATTTCAAATATTTAAAAAAACCAGAAAAGCAGGAGACCCAATCTTTACAGGTACAGGTATTAAAAATATAACTACCGATGTTGTTACATTATTATATGATATCGCAGCAACGGGTCTTAATGAGGCTCCTAACATAGCTGCTTTTATGACTCAAGTAGTTAAAGAGTTTGCTCCAGGCAACTATCAAAAAAACAAAGAGCTAGCTAAAAAAATATCTGCTACGTTTAGAAAAAGAAATTTTGAAGCAACAGATGGAAACATATATATGCTTTACACAGGTAGGGAAAGAGCTGATTTGTTCGACAGTTCACCAGAAGGTATTAGAAGAAAAAAACTAAGTCAAAGCTTTGAAATAATTAAAAAGACTTTTGGTTTCTTTACTTCAGAAGGAGACTTGGCTGGTGCTATGGGTTATATTATAGTATACAAAAATATGATAGCTAACGGCTTTACTCACGAGGAAGCTTTAAGAGTATTTAATGATTACAACTTAACAAACCAATCAAGAAGAGGTATAGACAAACCTGGAATACAAACACAGAAAAGTGGTCTATCACAAGTGTTTACTGCTTTTACAACAACACCACTTCAAATACTAAGTAATTCTTACTTGACTTTTATGAATGCAATGAAAGATTTCTTTAGAAACAGAACTCCAGATATGAAAGATGTCAATACGTTTTTGTGGGTAGGCTTTATCGGAGTTATGTTCTTTAAAGCAGTTAGTTCTATCTGGTTGTTACTACTAGGTAAAGATGAAGACAGAGAAAAGTTTTGGCAAGAAGTTCTTAAATGGCACGGTATACAAGCTATGATTGACGCTATACCAATAATGAATGAAACAGTATCAGCATTGAGAAACGAAATAGAAGGAACGCCTTACAAAAAAGGAAAAGACTCGACCACGTTCCCTTCAGTTGAGTACGCAGAAGAGCTTGGTAAATGGATTAGAAATGATGAAGACAGAAATGCATTAGAACAAATGCTCAAAGCAATATATGAGTTTGCTCAGTTTAGATTAGGGGTTCAGTTAGATATTTTTGAATATCCATTACAGCAAGCAGTAGAGGGAGAGAACCATTGGGTGTATGATTTCCTACGAATGATGCGTGTGCCTAAAAGTCAAATACCAAAACGTTTCTTGCCGCCTGATAAAACTAAGAAGAGAAAGAAAAAAACTTATAAGAAAAAAAGAACTAGACAATTATAACTATGCCATTTACTAAGATAGGAAAGAACAAATATAAAAGTCCAAGTGGAAGAATCTTTACAGAAAAACAAGTGAAGTTATATTATGCTACAGATGGTTTCAAAAACAAAAGACCCAAGCGTGGCGATTTCAAAAGGTCTTAAAAGTAATGTGTTAGTCTAGCTACCTGACCACTTTCATTGTGGTGTATAAAACCCTCACAAGCTTTAGGAGTTCCAGTAAAACCTTTACGACTGTGCCAGCTGTCCGTACCACTTGGAGACCGCATATATTCTACGCTAACACCTATAAAGTCTTTTCCGTCTAACCATTTGTGTTTTACTTTATGATGAATGTGGTGTAGGTACCAATACCTATGAGTCGTAGACGACCAATCTTTATGGTTCTCTTGTGCCATAAGCAAAGGCAGTGCGTCCATCTTTGCACCATCACCGTGCTCTAAACCTATGAGGTTAGTGCCATACTTATAATACTTTCTGTGGGCTACCCCTATATCAAATTTCACGTCTTCAGCTTTTCTAAACCAACTCTTCAAGGTGTGTGCTAGATGAAAACCCGATTGGTAATCGTGATTACTCATACTATGCAGGACATCTACGGGTGCTACTTGTCTGAGCAACTCTATACATTTTACATATAACATTAAAGCTATTTCGTAATGCTCCCACCATTTACCATCTGTGTCTTGATAAGTTCCTTTTGTAGTTGTACTGTATACATTATCAATATGAAGGATATCATTGCCTATACAAAACAAAACTCGGTCAATGTCAAAACCTGTTGACTTGTTTATTAGACCTATTACTCCTTCTATTACTCTACTTACTGCTGTTTCACAATCATATTTTTCTCCAGTTTCTAGCTCACTGGCATACTTTCCAATATGTATGTCTGCTGGATTAACAATTAACAGATGGTCTCCTGATGGAATTTCGATGGGTTCATAGCTAGGCGAATAAGTTTCGATAAAGCTGTTTACTTTATCCCATATTTGATTTTCTTCTAGCCCTATGTTTTCTTTAGTAACTACGGAGAATCTATAATCTCCACTTCCGCTTTGCCAATGTTTTACACTGACTACATCTTTTTTGTTGATGCCTCTTTCTTTTAAGTGTATGTCAAGTGCGGAATTGTTATTTATGTTATCTACAACGGTTGCTCTTCTCTGTAGAATTAAATCTACTTCTTCTGTTGAAAGCCTGAGTCGTTTACCGTATTCTTTTGCCATATTATATTTCGTCTTCCACCGAATCTTGTAAGGAGGAAAGAATCTTAATAATAAGAGCAGAATCTTTTTTTACTTCGGTGTAATGTCCATCAACAAAGTTTTCGTAAAGATTGTCTAGGGAGTCGTGTATCTCTTTCATCGTAAAATTGATGAACTTCAACTTATCTTTCTCTACTCCTTGGCTAACCATTTATCCTATAATCTTTTACATTTTGACTAACTTTAGTCTTGTTTTAGACATTTGGATAAAGATAATAAATTATTTTGTTTTTTGAGTTTTTTGACAAGAAAAATTAATTCAGCTCTGGTTAGCTCTGAATACTCATCAGCGTCTTCACCAATTAGTTCCAGGCACTGCTTGTATTTAATTAGCAGTTCGTTGTCGTAGGACAACAACCAATCAATACTTTTTACATAATGTAAAACAGAGGCGTGATTTTTTTGTAATGAGAATGCTATCGACTTGAATGTATTTCTTTTGTCTCTTAATATTTTAGAGTAAATCATTCTTGCATTTACATAGTTTCTTTGTCTTGAAGGTGAAAGTATATCTATACCAAACACAGAGTCTACTGCGTTTTTTACTTTCTTAAACTTACGTGTATCGTATTCTGCTAAGTATGTCATCGTTTAGTTTTAATGTTGTGTTGTTGTTAATGTGGTCTAAGTATGTATCAGCATCGGTTTCTACTATGCTTAAAAATACTGGCACTTCATCAGTTTGATGAAAGTATTCTATTTCAAAGAAAAAGCTATGTGGTTTTGTAATTACTCCTCCTACTGCTTGCGTCCACCCATCTAGTTGAGGTAAATAATCTGCATTACAATCCATTAGAACAGCTACTGGAACACTGTACTCTATGGGAAAACCTCTTAGTTGCTCTAAGAAACCTTCGTCCATATCGTACTCTGGCCTAGCCTCTATATATTTCTGTTTTAAAGCCATACTCTTCTCATTCTTTTAACCTATACTCTTGTAGTATAGAAAGTCTACCCTTTGGTTTTTTAACTTCGCTGAATAAAACTTCGCAATCTCGAGGCAATGCAATGATATCGGGAATACCATTCTTATTTGTCTTCATTAATTTAATTACGTAGTAACCTTCTGCTTCAAGCTCATCAATCCTTTTCTTTTGAATCTGCTGCTCTGTCATATTACAAAGCTAAGAAATCTCTTTTAAAGTGATTTAGAGTATAATCTTTTTTCTTTGTAACAGCTTTGTATATTTGTTTTTCTATTCCGTCCCTAGCAAAAATCCAGTACACATTATTCTTTAATCTATTCTTTGTTGTCATTCTATCCCTTGACTGCCAATAACTTGTAGCTGAAAAATCTATATTATAATAAACTAAGGCAGACGCTTTCCTTAAAGATATTCCTTCTCTTCCACTCACAATTTGCAGGGCAATAGATTTATCTGTTGTGTTGAACTCTTCTAAATTGGTCGTCAACGACTCTTTTCCAAATACACTTTTTAAAGCATCAAGCTCCGCTACAAACTTGTAGAATATACCTATCTTTTTATTTTTAAACTTACGTTTTATAAACTCTGCTTTGGAATTATCTAATACGTGTGAAGCACCTGACTCAAACTTTACTGTGCCTGAAAACATTTGATGAATCTTGCTCATCAACTTCACGGCTGTGTCGCCTAACACTACCTCTTCATTTCCCATCAACACTTTATCTTTCTTCAGTTTTTTTATTAAGTAGTATGTCTTCTCTTTCATTTCAACCGTCAATATATTTTCTGTTGTTTCCACTTTGAAGCCAGCCTCTTTCTGCGTATATGATATGGTGTATGGCCTCATTGATTCTAAAATTTTCTGCGTCCCTCCACTGTAATCTTTTATATGCATTATACCTATAGGACGCATTTGAACATTTACATAATCATCACAAAACCTATAGAAATTTTTATACTGAGAAAAAGGATTGGTTGGTATCCCATAAACTTGATGGTACATTTGACTGTAGCTTTCAGGAGTAGGAGTTCCTGATAGTAATATAACATACGGGTTATGTTTGGTTAGCAGGGCCTTGACCTGCTTGGCCCGCTTGCTTGGTTTTGGATAAGCTCCCATTGTATGAGCTTCATCACAAATAACAACTGACCAATTCTCTTCTGGTATCTTGTGTATACTTTCATAATTAATTACATATAAGTTGTAATCAGGATTAAGTAAATCATAATCAGAGCGTATACTTGATATAGCTTTCTTCTTGGTAATAAATAAAACATTACCGTTACCATAGAAATATTCTGCTAACTTCAAAGACGTAAGAGTTTTTCCCGTCCTCACCTCCATAGCTAAATATAAAAATCTATGTGAATGTAACACTTGTAACCCTTGTGTTACAATCTCTTTCTGGTAGGGTCTGAGTTCCATTTATTTATTCGTTTGCTGATGTTAATACATTTTTCATACTCTTCTTCTTCTATAAAAAACTGAAGCATATTATACATAAAGTCTTTTGTGTAAGGTGCAAAAGGATTATGAGCAAAGTAATATTTGTCTGACTCCATTATCTCTTCTTCGTTTCCATCTTCAAATAAAACTTTATACGAGTTTCGCATAGCTATGTCTAATACTTCTTTGTCTGATTTCTCCATTAAAAAGGTAGGGTTGGGTCTTTAGGTTTTTGTTTTGTTTTAAATATAATCCATCGCCCGTGCATATCCCTTCCTTCATCTGGCATTACGCCTCCGCTAAATAATCCATAAGCTGTAAGCCATTTGTTAAATCTAGTTCTAGATATTGTCATCTTCGACTTAGGTGCGTAATCAGGGTTTTCCTCAATAAAATCGTAGTACAGTTCTTGTTTGTAAATTCTTGTATTTGTTTGCAGCTTGCTGTTAATAGATTGACCGTGCAGTAATCCACACCACTCAATAAATTCGTGTGAGGTTTCAGCTGACAGCTGTCTAACTTCTAAGTTTACAAAGGAAGATTTAATTAAACCTTCGTTCAAGTGCAGCTGTAAACAATCTACCATATAGTTATCAAAAATACACCACTCAGAATCATCCCAGTCTCCAAACATAAGTTTATTAAATTCATCTAAAGGAGAGTAAGCTTTATTGTAATGTTGGTGTAGTTCTATTTCCCATTTACGCCTGGCAAAAGAGTTTCCAGAACCTTTGATTGCATAGTTTGTTGTTATGGCTATCTTTGGAGATTTACTAAAAGGTATTTTAATGGCATCTTTGTTTTTCTTTTCTAATGTTAGTCCTTCTGTTACCACCGAAAACAATCTCTCAAAATCAAAATATTTTTTTACATCATCAAAGCATAAGATTTGAGTGTCCGCTGATACTAACTGGTAAGCAAAAGACCTTTCAAAGTTAAAAGACTTTCCATCAATAAACACCAACTTCTTCATATGTGCAAGAGCATTCATAAACAAACCTTTACCAGTCCCACCTTCTGGATTGTCTGATATAACTTCATCATTTAAAATAACAGCTGGAGAGAATGATAAATTTTTATAACCGTGCATCAAATAACCAATGGTACTTTCCATTGTAGAAATACGTGATGAGTTCTGTCCGCATATGTTTGCAACAAATTGTTTGTAGTCGCAGTCCTTTACCTTGCATATTGTAAAGATTCTATTTATAACTTGTTCTCTCCAAACGTAACCACCCAAGTCTAAGTAATCAATTGGAACAACTTCATCTTTAGTAATCTTTACTGCACAGTTTCGGTAATACAAGTAAGCTTCATCTTTAGTGTCTTCAATAAAATAAACCTCTATTGTAGACAGTAGTGATAGAAATTCTTCTTTAAAAAATCTAGTATGGTCAGCAAAGTAATTGTAGATACTCATATCTTCTAACTTCAATAGAGTATCTAATACAAAGTCCTTAATTTCTTTTTCTGAGGTGTGGTCTATTAAGTTGTTTGACACTTTTACAAAGACGTAGTTTCTACTTCCTTCGGGACAAAATTTGTAGAACCCGTGGTCTTCCAAAAATTGTTTAAATAAAATGTGAACAATCTTAATTACCCCTTTGTTTGATTTAGTCCAAAATATTTGATGCTTGTTTTCTTCATCTGCTCTTTCAAGCACTGAATTAATTACTTCGGTATCAAATGAAGCATCTTCTAATTGACACCTGATTTCATTTTTTGGGACTCCTTGTTTTAATTTAATTTTTATGTCGCTGATTCTATCTTCATCTTCATAATATTTAGTTCCAAAGTTATGAGTGTTACTGTACGCAGACTTTATTGTTCTCTTTATTTCTTCTAAATTAAAATCTTTATTGGCATACTGACCTAGCACGTAAGATGCTAAGCTTTCACTTATACCATAGTCATTGAATGCAGCTGCTAATACGTAAGCGTTCTGGTTTCTTTGACCTTCGTTCATTGGAAATTTTTTCTCCCACCATTTAACCAGTATCTCTACAATTTTATTTTCATCTGTAATTGGAATTGTTACTGGGTCTATATGTTTTTTTACTTCTCTGTATTCTATCTCCTCAATTGTTGTCCATTCTTCACTATCATTATTAATATGAATTAGAGGGTCATAACTTTCGTAACAAACTCTTGATATGTTTTTTGTAGTCTTGTCAAAGTAGTTTGAATTAAAATATTTATCTAACGATTGAAAATATCTTGTGTGGTTTTCTTTGTCTCTAGGTATCTTGACTAGAACCTTAAGACCATTACCCGAAGGCGAAACAAAAACCGAGAATACATATTTGTTTTTAGTTAACATTTCTTTGTCCTTCAACATATCTTTGACTTTTCCATAGCCATCGAAATCTAGACAAATTAATCCGCTATGCTCAATAAGACTGTTGTCTTGTCTCTTTGTGAAAGTTCCAGAAAAACAGACGGCTGGTAAAAGTTTTTTAATTTCATTTCTTTTGGCCTTATCTTTTTCTTGCCTTATTCTCTTGACTAAATCTTTGGAGGAGCCGTTCTTAATTCTTTCCAATATAGTGAAAGCATCACGGTGAAAGGGGGTTGTAGTTTCTTTAATGTTCTGGAATATCGTTATAGCGTGTGTCATAGTATGTCGTTTATATGTCGTTTTTATGTCGTTTTTAATTTCATAAGTTGTTGATAATCAGTTGGTATGTCGATTATGTCGTATTTTTACACGTAAGTAAAAAAAAGAATAATAAATATATAATAAAAATTTAGAAGTTAAATATAAATTCATAAAAATTAACATATCGACACAAAAAAAAACATAAAAAAAGAGCCGTAAGAGACTCTCTTTTTACATTCATTACTAGATTAGAAAGGTAGTGAAGTATCTTTCACTGGCTCCGCAACTGGTACTGGCTCTTCAACTTTTTCTGCTGGCTTTTCATAGGGCTCGCTCAACGACAAACCGAAGTATTGTTCTTCTTGTCCTTGTTCATTAGTCCTAGTATTAATCCAACCTGCTAATTCCATCTGCTTGCCATCTGGCATAGCTAACGTACCTTTATAGTCTGGTTCTTTACTACCTTCTTTCTTGAACTTGTTTCTAAATAAATTCCCTTTGTTGGGATTGTGTTTGAATTCTGACATTTTTATTAATTTTTATAGTTCGTTCCAAATGATTCATAGTCTCAAAGATTAAATCTTCTTTCTCGACTTTACTATTAACGGACATTGGAACTCTTATCCACATAATAGTTTTGGGTGGGGTTCTTCGAGGAAGTTTACTCCTCAAATACCGCATAAACTTTACAATTTTTTGTTTCACAGATTAATTTTTTAGTTGTTTTTTTTATTTGTTTTTTATCCTCTTTGTGATACTTTGGGTTCTTAGAGTTTAATTTTCTTTTCTTCATTATAAATCTTCATTAATATAAAACTGCTCAATATTTTCTAGACTACCATCAGCAAAATATTTATTGTACATTTCCACTGCTCTTTCTACTTTGTATTCTCCTCGTTCTAAAAATTCTGGTGTTGGTCTAAACTTGCCTAACACTTTTGATTCTTTACAAATAACATAGAACTCTAAAGGTTTGCCAAACAATTCTTGATATAGATAAGCTTGACTATCATAATTATATGTACGTGCTGAAAATTTGAAACGAGAAATGTCAGCTGTACTTTTTATATCAATAACACAATTGTCTGTAACGATATCTGCTTTGCCTTTCCACATTACGCCCTTGATTTTTTTTACAGCTGGCTCTTCAAACTTATTCCCAGTTTTATAAATTGGCATAGCAAAATCAAAATTCCTCAGCATAGTTTCTTTTAGCTGTTGTGCTAATTCTTTTTCTTTTTCCAAAAGCATAACATCTACTTCTCGCATCGCTATCGTTTCTTTATATAGTTTTGTAGTCCTACTACTTGCATCTACAAATTCCCAGTCAAATGCTTTATCTGGTTCTAAAATTAGTTGATGAAAGTATCTACCAAACAAAAAGTTTTTGTTATCGGGTTTTACTTTTTTAAAGTCTATCGGGTTATTTAATAAGCTGCTTATATCTGAATTAGATAAATAGCTACGACCGTAGTCCCCGTAATAGTCTTTATCGTTTCTTAGTTTTTTGAGTACTTTTTCCATTTGATATTGCGTTTGTTACTGTTTGTTTAACTTCTTCTGTAATGTTGTAGTTGTTATCTTTTAAGAACTTTATAATGTATTCCATATTCTTATCTTTCTGCGGCAGCGTTGCTACCCATTTAAGAAACGCTTCAACATCTACATCTTGTACTTTGACTACTTTGTCGTTTAGTTTATAGTTAGCAGTTTCCTCATAGCTTGCAACACCACTATCTATACCAATACCAAAGCAACCCAACGCCCTACCCCACGCACTAGTCTCTGCATTCTCTACGTAACTTCCTTTATTAATAAAGTTAGATGCTGCCTCTTCAAAAGCCAGACCAGTTGCTACTGTAAAACCAGATTCTTTATCTACAATCTTAGCTTTAACTAAAATAGTTGTACTTGTTTTTTCTAACACCTCAGTTACTAAACCGTACTTATGTTGGTAGGTTTCTCTAAAATGTTTTAATCGGTCGTGAACCATTACATAGTCCTTGCCCTGAATGTTTACTGTTTTTAATTTACTCATTTGTTTGTTTTATTTGGTTTAACTTCTTATTTACTTTTGTATATGAATTCATAATTCGCTCACGAGCATTCTTAAGATTCATAATGTGTTTTGCGTTCTTTCGTGTGTTAACTTCTCTCTTGATTTTGTTTTCAATCATTAAAAGTTTTCTACGATAGTTAGACAAACATACGACAAAAACTGCATATCTCCAACCTTTTTGATAAAAAATTTCGTACTCTTCTTTTTTAATTTCTTGGTAGAAATCTCCGCCTATGGTTGTGTTGTGAATGATAGTATCTTTAGTGATTTTGTTCTGTTCTATTCTAATCCCAGACAAGATACGTGCTTCAAATTCTTCTCCATCTAACGTGGCTGAAAACTCGTCTGCCTTTGCTTGTTCAAATACTTCTAAGAGAGTGTAACGCATTCCTGAATTTTTTCTCTTATAACTTGATAGTCCACATCTTCTTCCATTTTTTTGGATACTACATCTATTCCGTGTAGTATTGATGAGTGGCTTATCTTGTATCCGTTTTTGGTAAGATATTCCTGAATGTAAGTAAGTCTGATTTGTCTGTCATAACACCCATAATATAATAAGTGTCGAGCATCTACAACCTTTCTTTCTTTTGTCTTGGTGAAAAGCTTTTCTTTGCTAATATCGTAGATGGAACATACGTTCTCTGCTATTTGATTAAAAATTGGTTCTTTCATTAATTTTGTTTTTATTAAAAATTTTATTCCACTGTTCTCTTTCTTTCTGAATTTCTTTTAGTTGCTGAGCAGCAGCTAGTAAGTTATCCATTAAGTTGTCTATAGTTTTGATTGGCTTTGACTTGGCCTTGTAATAAGTATTTTGCATTTGTTTGTTTGTTGTTTGTAAAAAGAGAGAGACACAAAAACATTTAATATTTGGATATTATTAGAGTGCGTTGTGCACGTGCCTCTCTCCCAAAATTACATTATGAAAACTTCAGTAAATATAAATAATGTTTATAGATTGTGCAAATTATTTCTGACTTTTTAATTTCTCAATTTCGAATTGTAGATGGGCGATTGCTTTGGTAAGACATTCTATACCGCCATCGTTGTGCTTTCGCTTGGAACGTAAGCAGTAAGTTACAGCATTCCCTACGTGATAAGAACAATTAAAATCATCAACAACATAGCGTGCTTGGTATTTACCTACACGATGAGTGTTGCCTACATAATATTCAGGTACTCTTTTGTCGCTTGTTGACTGGGTTGTGTCTCGATTTCTGTCGGTGTCCCAATAGTATTTACTATGCTCCATTATTGTTCTATGTATTTCTTTTCTTTGTTGTATACAATAAACCCATTTTTTTCTAGCAGCTTTATTGCTTTGTCGATTTCTTTTTGCTCTGCCCTAAAGGTGTCAAATATTTGATTGTGTATTACCATCTGAATTTTTTTTAAAAGTTTAACAACATATCTTTAGCTATCAGTTCCCACACCTTTTTTTCTAGGTGCTTAAGGTCTAAGCTAACTTCTAATTCTCTCTGAACGTTAAGAGCATAATGTTTCTCGGGTAACAATTGAATGATTACTCCCCCTGCATATCTGATAACTTCGGTAGAGTTAGGTAATATTTTAAAACCTAAATCAACCACACTTAAATCGTGGTCTCTGTACATATTCTCATACGTTTTCATTGTCAGCAGCTGCCCAGTCTCTCTAAAGGTAGTTA
>JAYJLX010124519.1:0-12021 GCA_036873525.1 Chalinula nematifera
ATAGACATTACTGTTCGAGAAGTGTTCCTTAGATTCATTTCATCTTTATTAAGCAATTACAGGTATTAATTAAGGGGAGGGAGGGGAGGGGAGGGGAGGGGAGGGAGAGGGGTGGGGAGGAGAGGGGTGGGGAGGGGTGGAACTTACCCGTTTGACTGTCTTTGTTGTCTCAGGTGATAGTGGCATTACATGCTTAGATGACTGGCACTTCATCGTAACCTTAATGTAAGGGTCACTTACATAGCAATTAAAAGCATACATAAATAACCTGGTGATTAAAGAATGCTATAAGCTATACCTTAAGCCAAACATGTCCTTCTTGGCCAACCCTGCAGCGCTGTGGATCTTGAGAATGAATAACTAATGGAGGGTGTATCAATCGATAACAACAGATATAATTATACTACAAAATAATAGACTAACTGTATGGGGTTACATGATTAGGCATAGTAACACATTAATTGAATTCCATGATATACTTTTCAACCCAGCCCTGTACAATTATATCATATACTATTATTATTTATTTCCAGCAGGTATATGGATCGAATAAACCGAAGGGAAAACATCAACTACCAACAGTATATTTTATAGTAGATCTATACCTTGTAGTTGGGATCCAGGTGTTCCAGTGGCACAACCACAGAAGACAACTTCTGATCAAACTTCTTCCTCATATTTCTGGTCACCATGATTATTTGTTTATCTCTCTCTCTATAAGCTAACAATATAGCAATGTTAAGTTTAGACCTACTGGGCTAAGTGCTACCTCTGCATGTTGGAAAAAGGGGAGTGGCTAATTAAGCCATAGTGTGAATAGTAACAGTCAACAGCTTCATTCAGCATGTGCAAACATGTATAATTATAGTGTTAAATAAACATTGGATACGTACAGTATGCATGCATGAGTTGGTGTGAAAGGTTAATCATGCTTTTGAAGCAGATATACAATTTGTTGTGTGGACAAATTAATGTACTGTAATTGATGTACCGTAATTGATGTACCGTAATTAATGTACCTTAAAGAGTGTGTATGATTCTATTCCAACATTAATGAAACGTTTTATGAGCATTGCATTGGAAATTCAGCTTTACTTCATGGCTGCATGTAACCAATATTGAGTAAATAATATCTAACTATATGCTTCACAAAAATTGTACACAGCTGAACACTTTACCAAAGTATAAGAATAATGCAAAATAAAAGGATTCAAAAAGCTATATAGTGCTTGAAATTATATAAACAAAAAAGTATGATTAAACTAAAATTATAACAAATATGTTGCTGAATATCTTCAGTATATAATACAGCTGTATAGCAGCCTGGATTATGCTGCTATATAGCTCAAGGAGATGTTGCTTTATCTGTAGTGCTATATAGTGCTCAAACTATATAGTCTTAGCTTCACAGCTTCTTGTAGGTATTTATCACTGGATGCTGACTTGGTAGCTTCTCCAAATGTTTTATCCATGGTACCCACAGATGAACAATAATATCGATGTACCTATAAAAGAATAATCACATAATGAAAGAAAGGTCAAGGTATGATTAACGTACTGAGTTCATTGACCATCAAATGTACAGTTCAAAGGTCAATGTTAGGTTATTTATATGTATTATTTTGTACTTACTACACAGCTCCCCATATTGAGAGTATGATCCATCCCAGACCTAGGGCAATGTACAGTCTACTTCTGTACTATGCTTGACTATTAACTGAATACCCATTATCAGGTCACTATATAAGCAGGGACTGTAGGAATTGGAAGACATATATAAATAACAGAATAAGTATATAATAATGCATGTACAATAAAACATTAGGAGGAATAATGCGGCACTCCTGACAATACTATATATCTATGTGATCCAACGTGTATTATATTAGAATATAATAACCTTTTCAGTACAACAAATAAGTTACAATAATATTGATCTTTTAAAAACATTCATTTGAATTCAAAAGAATGTTAACCCCATTAAAATTGTAAAAGGATTAAGTCTGTATCAGCCTCATAAACAAATTCCACTTGAGAAGAAAGCATAAGAATACGAGCTGGCCTATATTTGAATCCGGAAGTATATGTATATAGATATATACTATACAACTACATATAATCTTGCCCGTCTGCATGCATGAGTTATATATATCTTTTTGCGGGTTATATAAGTTACTATAGCTACCTGGAATGCATGCTAATGAATAATTTTAGTTCCATAAAATAATTATTCATTGCTTTCCTTGATCCATGAGTTTCTTGTCATGAATTCATGTAAAATTTATACCCTTAAACATGATTGGCTTACTATGCTGGCTATAATTGCCATATATGGTGCATGCATCAACTATAAATATATACTGTATGCATGTGCACTATACCACCCTCATGCATGGTTATTTATTGCTTGATGGTATGCCGTATGCATGCATGATGCATCTCCTATTACACTATAAACTCTAAATTATATTCATTGTATATATTATAGCACACGTAAATGCAACCATTCAGTCATATAACTATTTTGTGATCAGGTCGATGTCACGTTAGGGGAATATATACAGTGATAGGTAGAATACCCGGAGTCAGTTATAAAAATTAAGAAAGTAAAAAGGTAATTGATATTCTAGAGCATATCAGATATTAAATGATATAATTGCATGGGTGAGTGGTATGTTAATAGTTTAATTTTGATGCATGTTTGTGGTAATACACATGATGCCTATATATTTGGGTCATTGATCCGGCTTAATTGTATAACCATGCAGTATACACCTGCAGTCAGTTTCATATTCAGCTATAGTGCATCATTCTACCATCACATATAGGGAGCATAGCATGGCTAAACAGGATAAATTCCTTCTCAAAGACCCTGTTCACGGGTCTATTGAGCTAGAGGGAAACTATCTTATCTCCATTATTAATTCCAAAGAGTTTCAACGGCTTCGAAAAATTAAGCAGCTAGGTATGCCGGTATATTTTATAGTATATAACTATAATTAAAAAAACTGTTATAATGTTATACTGGAGCATGCATAGATCTATATCTTATTATTTATATAGGAGGGAACTGCTATGTGTATCCTGGTGCGACTCACACCAGATTTGAACACTCGATTGGGTATAACTGTGTGCATGCATGCATGCACTTGAACTATACACTTGCATGCAAGCTGCGTGACTTGAGGCATGCATGCTGTGATTGCACTCATGATGATCATGCATGCATCAGTATGCATGCATATAATTTGCAATATTATTGATTGTCATATCATTTATAGGGTTTGCTACATTACTAGTGAGTTAATGAAGCATTTGAAAAAAAATCATTCCAAGCTCTTTGCTGAATGGAAGGATAATCCAGATATCATCAAATGTGTTCAAACTGCAGCATTGTGTCATGATTTGGGTAACTGCTGAGCCACGCATACATGCTGCAACATTATTGTCTGCATGGGATTGTTAAAACATTATTAAATTCATTAAATTTGATCTCTCTGCGCATATACATGTGCCGGTGCATCATGCAGGTCATGGACCTTTCTCTCATCTTTATGATAGCGCTATTCATGACTCAGATATGGAATTTGATAGTCCACAGCAGGTATGCACATCATGCATGTGTATGTCATTCCCATGCACATGCATCATGCCGTATGACTGCATGATATCATGCATGCATGCATGATGCTATGGTCATTAAATCGACTTCTTAACTTGTGTGTCACACAGTCACAGTGCATGCGCACTATATTATAGTGCATGTCGAAATATACTAATCATTTTTTGTATAGCAACATGAGTATAGATCAGTTGCTATCTTTGAAAGGATAGCTGGTAGAATTAAGGGTTTCAGAAAAAATGAGATTGACCTGATTGGAAAACTGATAACATTTTCAGAAGACTATAAGGTACTCCTGCTGCATGTCATCATGCATGCAAGCACTATATATAATACTGCATGGGATGCATACATTTTTTTATATCATTATAGCGGAAGTACAAAAAGCCTGGTAAAGTAAGTGGCATGCAGTCATGCAGCAGTACACGCATGACTGCATGGTTGCACTCATGGCATATACAGTCACTGATGGGTATATATATATATATACATGTGCAGAGTTCATGCACGCACATAAAGTTCAAGCAGACACGAGTGCATGCCATCATGTGGTGATGCCATCAGTTGTGTTAATCAAATCGTAGGAAGTAAAACAGGTATTGAATGACTGGTTGGAGGGTGAGGGGCTCGCGAGAAAAGTTAAACAATACAAGGATATTATCTTCTTATTTGAGGTACATACATGCATGCATGCATACGCGCATTTGCCTATGTATACATGCTTGCATATATACTTAATTTGATTATCGGTAGATTGTTGCCAACGGAATCACTGGTGTTGATGTCGATAAAATGGATTATTTTCTTAGAGATAGCCACTTTACGGGCCTATCTAGTATTCATTTTAATTGGAGGTCAGTGAGCCCATTTGTCAGTGTTGCGCAGCAGCTATATGCCGTGCTGAGTTGTATAGTGCAGCTAAAAAGATATACATACACTCCTTATGAATGCATGCGACATCTGCATGAATGTATGCATGCATGGGTCTACAAGCTGCATGGCTGATGAGAGTTTTTTCAATATAAAAGTCAAGACTTTAATTGTTCAGCACTATATTATATAGACTATAATATGATGTATGAGTCAGTCGAGACTTAATTGTGTAGACTGCATGAGATATTGCACCTGCACAGCACATGAACTTCAGGGATATATATAGTATATGTATTGTGCACATAAATTTGTATGTGCAACATTATCGAATAGTTCAGTAATTCTTGTGCTGGGTACATGATGCAACCATGTGCATCTGCAACATGTCTTTACAGGCAGCTATATAGTTTACCAGACCATATACTTGTGATACTAATTGGAGTGGGAGGGTTTATAGTACTGGACTGCCAGCTGCATGTGCCGCTGCAAAATGGTGCATACATGCATGCATGCATGTGGCAAGGATGACCAAATTATTAATCATGCAGTGATTATATACTGAATTATACCAGTATACGACTGATCATGCATGCATGAATTAATATAATAATTATTTCGGAAACTGGATTATCATTTCTTTTTATTTTTTTTAGACGATTTATTCAAACCTCAGGAATTGTGAAATGGGAGGGATTTAATCGATTTTGTTCACGAAAAAAGGTATATATTTATTTTGTAAATATTTTGCATTATAGATGTATCATAATTCTATGCATGCATGTGTTTCTGCAAATAATATACTCCATGGCCATGTAATTATAACCTGCGGCTGCATGCATGACATGAAGGAAGCGGCAGAAATTTACCAGCTGTTTCACATCCGTAACCAGTTGTATCGTAAGGCCTTGAAGCACAAGACTACCATTGGTGTTGAGCACAGGATGTTAGTATATGACACTTCATATATTCTGGCCATGCATGCATGCAGACTTATATATGCTGTCTTTATATATAGGTTGAAACAAGTTCTTATAGAGGCAAACAAAGACATAATCATCAAGACAAAGTATATACACTGCCGGGACATTGTTCATGCATGCATGCATGCTTATAACGACAAGCCATGCATTATTCTGGCTCCGAGTCATATACATGAATATTGGCATCAATTATAAAGCTTATAGCCAAAATTGAAAAATGAACATACTAGAATCAATTAGAGTATCAAATTAAGTTTGGATCTGACAGCATATAGCATGTATGAAATCAATTATATATCCCTTGTCACATGCAGTATATAGTACTCACCTCGCCCCGGCCCTTGCACCGCTATTCATGGCATATGACTTCATTTTTATAAACATACAGTCCGGCTGCATGCACATAAAAGAAATCATGCATATATTCGCTGATGCAATTAAGTTCAGTAGTTCTTTTGGCATTCTATTAAGCTTCATGACTTGATGCTATAGACCAAAAATTATGAGTTTTATTACCTAGAGTCTACAGTTGCAATCCAAATGAAAAAGTTATAAATATAATATAATTTGCCATGCTGCACTCACTCAGCATGTCCTCCAACATGCATGCATCATATCGATGTTATGATTTGTCATGCACTCACTCATGTCCTCTATGCATGCATCATCGATGTAAATATCAAGTTATATTGTCTAAACAAGATGGTCGGCGGCACTGTTTTCATGCATGCAGACAGTCTCATGTTATATATATATACCTCGTTATATATATATATATGCCCTTATATATAGTGCATGACTGCAATGAGCATGCAGCCGGACTGCATGCATGCATAGCTCGTGGACAAACTCATAACACAATTACTTAATAATTGACACATAGAGCTAATTATTATATTACATGCATCATCTGTGTATATAGTGGTGTACAAAAGAGCATCCTGAATGCTTGGGAAGACATGGATTGTTTTCTCCTACTTACGGATTCAATTGAAGATGTTATAATGCTAGACCTTAAGAAGGTGCCAATTGATTGTGTAGCCGCTAAAGACGAGGTCTGTATATGCATGCATGTTATTTATAATATTTGACGGTATTATACTGTCCATGTAATTGCATGCATTTCATACATGAGCTACATTTTTGCTATAGCATCATGCTTGTACCTGCATGCTTCATAGCTATACCAAATGCATGACATATACTGAATAGTGCTTTTTTTAATATATAGCCACCACTTCCTATTTATTTGAAAGAAGACAACAGTGCTACAGCTGAGGGTATTCAGAAGGTATGACATATACCGTCTTAATATCAGAGTATAATCCAGCTAGGATATCCAAACTGCGGGGTGTATACATGAAAGTGGCGAAACTGAAATTGAGGTTTCGCTCCAATTAAGCTATAAAGCTAGCCACACCATAATAATATAGCCCAGCATGTGACTATAGTCTATATACTGTGCAAATTTGGCATGTATTGCTTTATAATGGCTCATTATATCATGCATGCACTGACAGGCCAGGAAAATCTTACAGAACATCAGGAAAAGGAAGCTAATGAAATTCATTGGAGAAATAAATCCTGCCATTATAAAAGTATATGCATAGCAAGTCATATAATATCATTGATGCCTCCATCATTCGTGCATTTGTATATATCGTACTCCACCATATAGCTACACAAGGTTGCTCAAAATAGTCCTGAAAGGTACATCCGCTTGCAAAAAAAGGTATGCATTAATTGGTGGTCCGGTGTATGCATATCCTGACGGATCAATCATGACATGGCATTATACAGTATATAATTATTACATTAATTTATATGATTTTACAAGTTTAAAGAAGTTTTAAAGGAGAAGGAAAAAAAAATTAAAGAAGAAAACAATAGCTTGTTTAAAAAACTTAAGGTATAAATTATAGTATACATGTATATGTGATTATACTTTCAGTATAACATTGGAAAATGATAATTATACAACATGCAGTTGAATACTGTGCTTAAAAAGTTATGGACAAAGGTGATAGTACTATAATTATACTGACATGCATGCATGATGTGTTTACTTAGTATATACATGTGCAGGTTATTAACCGTAAACTTAACGATGCAGTTCGTGGTGAGGAATATCAAACAGTGAGCTAGAATATGCTGAACCATGTATTACACTATATCGCTATCAAAATCATCAGTTATCTGATCTGCTGAAATCAGTAAAGTATGAGGTAACCACTGATCATCACAGCATATGCAGGGTTGAAGGCTATAACCTCGTGTACATATTGTTTCTATAGCTCAAAAGGATTTTAATCTATTCAAAGGGTTCTCGTGTTTCCCTTTCTATTGTGGATGAATTGGTTGATTACATCATTCCTGAGCCTGATGAAGTGAGGCAATATAGTTGATACTGCATGTACTATATATATTGCCATCTCATGGCCTGCATGCAGGTGCTTGAAGAATGCTATGTATTGGATCATTTGAAGCAAGAATGTTCGAATTCGGAGCAGGTTATATTACTATGCCTTAAATTATATTGTGCATGCAATTGCAAGACAGTGTAATTTACTACTTGTCAACTTAAAGTTGGAAAGCGGGAGTACGAGTACTAGTGACGATGACTTTGCTGCTGTTGATGACTTTGCAGTTGCTGTTGAGGTGTATATGCATGCTGTCCGGTTTCTCATCATTGAATGATTATAATTTTTTTTCTCGTGCATGTTCTCAAGAATGCTAAATTCCATTATGGTATGGAAAAGGAGAACCCACTAAAGAACTATTTGTTTGTCAGAAAAGAAAAGGTTTCTAAGCAGCCAAGGTGGTTTTGTCTACGAAAGGATGAGGTATAACATATAATTGACACTAATTATATACAATTCTATTATACTGAATGAATTTATAATAAATTATAGGTTTCTGTGATGTTGCCAGAAAAATTTTTGGAAAAAAAATGGATGTTTTACATTAAACGAGAGCTGGCACCTGGATCTAAGGCTAAGTATATAAGAAAACTAAAAAAATCCTTAGAAGAATTCAAAACAGCTCATTATTAAGTGCAGAAAAAAGAACTTAAAGTGTCCAGAAAAATTTATTATATATTAATATAGCAACTTGAGAAAATTAAATTTTAGTAGAGGATATACAACATTATTATGAAATAATAATTATTATTTTAGTTTTCAAGTAGATCATGCAGTATGACAAGGAATACAGTATATATATGGCATGTTAGTTACACTGTTCAGCAAGCAAGCATGTACACAATATTACATGCATTGTGAGCTGATGTGAAAGGTCATGCAATTATACAGTTTGAAGCTGGATTTATACAACTATGTCAATTAGCTCATGAATCATTATACTGGATTGTGATTTTATTCCAGCATCAACATAATGCTCTATTAGCATATTATTGGAAATTCAGCTTTACTTAAGCCTAGCACAAAGATTGTGGCACATGCATGCATGCAGATACAGTACAAGAATCATTAATGCAAAATAAAAGTATTCAAAAAAAGTGGTTCAAAATTATAAACTATATTATTAAACTATAATAATGAATGCACATTATAATACAGCTGTATAAACATGTAGCCAAATACAGTGTGTATAGCAGCCCCGCCTGGGATTATACTATAGCTCAAGGAGATGTTGCTTTATCTGTAGTGCTAGCACTCAGGCTACTCTTAACTGTGTTCTTCACAGCTTCTCGTAGGTATTTATTACTAGATGCTGATTTGGCAGCTTCACCAAATGCTTTATCCATGGTACCCCCAGATGTACGATAATATCGATGGACCTATAAAAGAATCATAGTATATAATGCAAGTTCGGAAGGGTCAAGGTATAAAGCTCATTGAGTATACACAGTTGAAAGATCAAAGGTCAAGGTACAAAGTTCATTGATTATAAAAAATTTTAAAGTTAGGTTATTTATGTGTATTATTTTTTACTTACTAGTACCATAGATACGGCTCCCCATATTGATAGTATGATCCATCCCAGGCCCAGGGCAATGTATAGTCCACCCACTACTGTATTATGCTTGACTAGCTCAATACCCATTATTAGGCCACTATATGAGGGACAGGGATTTGGTCAAGTTACAGGACAAACAAGTAACAGAGGTAACAGATACATTAGTGTGTAATGATAAAACAGTAGGAGGAATATTATCATTATGACGTGGCACTCATGACATATGTGATCCACCGTGTATTATAAAAAATTAATAATTTATAAAAATAACCCTTTTGGGATTTTAGCGTTGCAAAATTACAGATTCCTTAAAAATATTAATTTGAATGAAAAAAACCCCACTAAATGTATAAAAGGGTTAAGTGTCTGTATCAGCCCCATAGACAAATCCAGTCCACTGTCCCCTCACCTCCCATTTAGTATTATCTGGATATATCTGATATATTTACCATGACGTTCCTGGTGCCCCCAGTGCAAACACTGCCCACACAAGAACTTGAATCAGCATCACTAACAGGAACCACATAAACGCAAGAGAACTGTTCTTTCTAACGAAAACACACACACCAGAAAAATGAATTAAAATTGTACTCAATCATTAGACTAATTGGATGTACATTTAAAGTACATTACAAACATAATATACACACGTAAGCACATACTGTACTAATCTATAGGCAGTATAGAGTGGGGCAATTATACATATGATACATATAATACTATACAAACCTATAGCCAGTATATAGAGTGGTGTTATTATATACAATACTATACTAACCTATAGGCAGTATAGAGTGGCATAAACCACAGTGACAGAGCCAATACTGGGAGAAGGAACAGCCAAATAGTAGCCATCACAGTGGTAATGATGAATGGAGAATCGTTCTCGGACATATTTATACCGACTACAAGACCACCAAACGATAGGGCAAAGTTAACAAAGAGCAGCATAGTGTATGCTAATGGAGACAAGATGGACATTACATAATAAACATCATTTATTCCATGCGTGCAAGGCACATGATAACAATAAAGATGTTATTGGACAACTCTAGAATGAAAACTATAAACAATACGAACAACAGACATAAGTTATCAGTCCACTTACTGAATAATAATGATATAAGTGAGAATATCTTCCATTGTTCTGATGCGGGTATTTCCTCTGATATGTTGACGTGGAAGCAAGGTTGGCATGGGCAACACTTTGGAATGGGAGGGAAGTTCTTAACACGAGCTAAAATGAGGAATAATTTGAATCAAAGAAACGATCAGTTATATAATCAATCAGTGATACAATCAATGATACGATCAATGGTATGATCAATGAATATACCTGGTTCTAATTCTTCGTATTCTTTTTCTCTTTGTCTCAATTCAGCGTCTCTCTTATTTAATTCCTAAAGAGACAGAATAATCAAAACAGTAAATTCAAGTCACAAAACAAACAGTAGCAGTACAGATTGTCTTACTAGTCTAAACAATGATAAAAATATTGAACATAACTGTATACTTAAACAATGAGTCAATCAGACTACCACAGCAATATGACCATCTATAACTTCATATTGTGATCGCTATGGTTACAATACACTGCCACACCTATAATATACCTGTTCCTTTGCCTTCAGCTCTTCATAAGACTAAATTATTATACATAAAGTTATTATAACGATACGAATAAACTGTACAAATGATAATTATTACTAACCAGTGAGTTGTAGTCATTCTGTGATGAGGTTGATGATCCAGCTGCAGATGGGCTTAGAAGTTTTTGTTGTTCTGACAACGAATCTTCCCCACCATTTCCATTGTTACTGGAGGGCGTAGCAGCAGGAAAAAGCATGGGCGTGGCAGGCTATTTTGTGAGAAAGGAAAAGATAAAGGAAACATTCTGAACAAAAAAGCATCAAAGAAATGTACAATACGTATACATAATTTATATTATTGATATTACCAAATCAGCAGATACTTCTTCTAATTGCATTGGTGAGCTTTCGTCATGCTTTTTTTCATCCTGAAACAATAGCAAAAACAATAGTGATGTGCTATACTGAAGATGGATGATAATGTTTATATAAAAAGCAAATACAGTTTACATTAGCTCATATCCAAACAAAACTCTTGTGATTACATTCCTCCTGCCAAACTCCAAGTATAGCTGGCCAGTAGTATATGGTCTATCCTCATTATAGCTCAAGGCCTAGGTCACAATATGACGCTAGCGCGACGTTGTGTGGGCGATTCAACCTTATTGACGCTATGTTTACATTGGAATAGACTAGGATTCTATTCCAGTGTCAACGTAACGTCCCACTAGCGTCATATTGTAAACTAGGCTTAAAGGTAGATCTATATGGATCTATTTTACACAATAGTATGTTAACTGAGTAAAGGAGGCAGGTGATCATATTATATTGCAGCCTATACTCATTAACTGCATATGCAGCATGGTGGGCGGGCCAATATGGAATCTGCCAGTATAATAATATGTTTGAATAGATAACAAGCATGTGCTGCCAAAGTATAATACTATACTGTATCACATACATATAATACACAATCGAT
>JAYJLX010124630.1:0-19424 GCA_036873525.1 Chalinula nematifera
AGCCATAGGTATTCACATACATCAATTACATAAGATATTATTTCATGGAAATCCGCTTAATTAGAAAGCCGTACATACATGTAGCAATTGAAACCAATGTTTAAGCAAATCTGCACATATCTAGGGATCCAAATCAGCTCAAATCAGTTCCAAATACATCTATAACTACATATAAAACATTTCGTGGAATTCTAAAACAAATACTTTTCAACCGATTTTTAAAAACCATGGACTATACCCTTGGGCCTTTTACCAATTTTCGGTAATTTTAAGTACGAAATAGACTTTGATAAAATTGCATACACAGCTTCGTTAGATTCTATAGCTTACGTTTAAAAAGAAAAAAAAAGCCATAGGTATTCACATACATCAATTAACAAAGGACAGTAAGTGGAGGCTGAGTATAACAACACCAGATGCTAAATATAGTATATAACTAGTATATGCGTGAAGAATAGGTCTCGGGTGGTTCTACCAGTGAATAATAGTGGGCCCCAGGGGGCGTGCCACCATGTACAGAACAGACCTTCCAAACATTCTTCAACCGACTCGTAATCCGTGTACGTTCTTGTCTCGTGTGCTCTCGTTGGTTGAATAAGAAGAATTGTGTGCGGCTAATAAATGAATAAGATAAAGAAAGGTGAATAGGAATAATGCTTTCTTACCATATCTTCAGGTAGACTACAATGAACAACTGAAAGTGAACAAGTGCCACGCCCCTTTTGACACGTGGATCATGGAAGTGCATCGACTACACACAGTTTAGATGTAGTATTGATAATAGATTTTAATGATTTGTCATAATATAGATTTAAAAAAAAAAGTTCAAGTCTGTTTGGCTATCATGTGTCTCATTAAAGAATTGTTAAGCTTCTCCAGTTTTTTAGCATCTTGAAGTTGGTCTGTTCTGTACTTGATACACTAACAATAGAGAATAAACAATGTAACATAGTAACAACAATAACACTATAATCTAATGATACTAAATTAGTAAAGCATACATGCACATACGGCTGGGATAGCACCTACTGAATTAACAAATAGCCACGCCTACTAGAAAGGGAGAGGAGCAGAACGAATTTACACAGTAAAAGCTAACAGTATCCAATAGTAGTACTTATGTAATAATGGTAACTACGTGTATAAGGGATGTATTCATTAAGTGTATGTGCTTACCACTCTGTCATCAGTTATCTTTAGCACCAGCTTGGAATCACAGTGTCTGTACTTGACAACGAATCGTGTCTAATTAGTCAATAAAGATGAAAACAAACACTTGATCTAGTATTATAGTACTTGCCTTCCATGGATCCTGCTGATAAACCCTCTCTGCAGCTTTAGAAAACTCGTCCCAAGTATCAACATACGGCATTATACACGACTCGATTATACAAGAACAAATGAAGAGGGGCGTTAATTAGAGTTGTACCCACGTGGTCACCTAATGTCAGACAAACGATCAATGACAAGAACTGCCAGAAAAGAGAAGAAGAAATATCTGGAAGCCACTCCTTGGAATAAACTAAAAGGTTTAGTTACTTTTAGTTAGTAATATTACTGTAGCTATGTACGGCGGTACCTTAATTTAGGGTCTAATAATAAAGGCCTTGTTTCCAAGAAAATTCCAAAGCAGCCATTGAAAGGGGAGGGGCTTGTGAAAACACTAAAGGATGGACCTGATCTAGTTCATATCGTGAATAAAACAACCAATAAGAAAGGGCTGAAGAATGCAACAAAGAGTCGGCCATTCAAGCAAAGAAATGGTCGAAATAAGAAAGGTGAAGACGTAGATGAAAGGAGGTTGGTGATGAGGGAGAAACGGCGACTGAGAAGGGCTAAACTAAAGGTTTGTATATGCACAATATCTGTAGGGCCTAGGTGAGGGGTATAACGATCATATTATCCCATATTGTGTAGGAGTGTTTTGGATGTCGTAAACCAGGTCATAGATTAGAGGAGTGCCCAGAACGAAACAAGAAAGGTGGTTCATCAGCCACAACTGGGTTATGTTTCAAGTGTGGATCAACAGAGCATGGTGTATCACAATGCAAAGCCAAGCTACCTCCTGGTATAGTTACTATTATAATCTTTTCTTGAGCGTTTAGTATGAATTGATATAGGTTCCTATCCGTATGCTACCTGTTTTGTATGTGGTGAAACTGGTCACCTGACCAGGAGTTGTCCTGACAACCCAAAGGGTTTATATCCACATGGTTAGACAGCTATACATGATTGTCCTTATTGCGTGAAATACTTGAGCTTGATATGTGTGTATAGGCGGTTGCTGTAGTTTGTGTGGTTCAGTGGAACATTTGAAGACAAACTGTCCAGAGAAACATTCAGGAAAGAAAGGTGAGAAGGGTTAACGATAATGAATAATTCCAAGTTGAATAATTATGCTTATTTATAGGTCAACAAGCAGTTGATAGTCTAGTTCAACTATATACTGATAACTGTGCGAGTGCTGATGCAGATACTTTAACTACAACCAAGAAACAAACCAAAGTAACTAAACACAAAACCAAGATTGTTAAATTTTAGTCTCCCATTCCTTACTCTATTGAATTTTAATTCTGAATAATTATAAAATTATAATATTTTGGAAAAAAAATGTTTCAACAAAAGTTTTAACAAGAACAAGGGAATAATTGTTTAACAGAAAAGCATGGTAGGATAATATTACTCGTCAACATCGTTAGCCTCGTTAGGAGAGGGTGATCTCTCATCTTTCCTCATGGGGCTGTCACTTCGATGGGAATCAGGACTTCTTGATCTGCTGTTTCTATCGTATTCATAACTATCCCTCCGTCCATTAACCTCATCGCGAGGTGAACCACTATCACGACGATCATCATTATCCCTGTTACTAGCAGGTGAACCCGAGCGACGATCAGGAGATCTGTCCATAGACTTGCTCCTGCTCCTTGAACGATCTTTAGAACGGGAACGAGACTTGGAACGGGAATGACTCCTGTCTCGAGAACTGCTTCTGTCTCTACTCCTATCTCTGGATGATCGACGTCTCTCCCGGGAATGGGACCTGCTCCTGGAATGTGGTGACCTACTGTATTGATAATGGTTAATGTAAACTATAAACTATAGCTTATTTTATGAGAACATACCTTTTATGTCTTCCACTACTGCCAGATCGATAGTCATCAACGAGACGTAACTTACGCCCACACAATTCAGATCCATTCAATTTCTTCATTGCATTCTTCATATCATCATACGTAGCATATTCAACGATTCTATGGACACAATAAACACAAATACTTTATTCTTATATTTATATCGCCTCTAGAATATCCCCTCACCCTTCACCCACTCTTTGCTTGTGAGCGTCCGCATAGGTTATTTCACCAGCTGATCTCATGAAGTCTTTCAGATCCTTTACACAGAAACAAAAGAAAACCAAAATGCAGTAAATATTACAAGAGAAAATAATGCTGTCAGTTAAAATAACAGAAGTTGTGTTGGTCTATTTCCAGTCTGTCCCAAAAATGGCCTCCAAGATTCAAAACCAGTTTGCACTCTCGTCCAGAATAAGCCGCTCCCATCGATGATGAAATACATAATTATATTATTATATTACTTACAGATACATAAACACAGAGAGAGCGAGAACTAGGTCACACATCACTGGTACATCCATAAAGTATACACTTAGCAAACAGGGCCACACAATGCTGGTTAGCTGATAGTAGTAAAGCAGTCATAAGCTCATTATAATGACCCTTAGTCAGCCATGTTTGAGTCCAGAGCATCTGATGGGGTTAAAGCTTTCTTTTTTTAAATTTTGTATCCCATTTTCAGGGAAGTGGTGAGGGGGGTGTGTCCTAAGGAGTAACCTCAACGCTCAGGCCTAGTACACAAGCACAGAACTGAGACCAATAAAGTGACTCAGACCCAGACCATTACACAGGACTCAGACCCAGACCAAGTACTCAGACTGAGACCATAATGAACCCCCAGAATAGACAGACAGACACTATTGGACATATATGCCCTTTATGAGGGAAACAAAAACGAACAAACATTGTCAAAAAGCATTTATATTTTTTTGTAAATTACATTAAAAAAAGCCTTTTAAGCTACGAACACTAATTACTGAAACCTGACTGGTCCCTCGAGTGTGAAGATGTTTCTGGAAACTGACGTTTAAATGAAATCACATAGTTTGAAAACACTCTATAGTTAATTAACCCTTTACCAACCCAACATTTAACCCTTTCTTAATTTCCATAGCATCACTATACTCTTGATGAATAAACATACCTGCCAACTAACTCTACTGGATATATTCTCCACCAGAATACGATAATCGGTACGAAGAGGAGGCCCATAACGACTACATGAGGAATAGGGAACTAATTAACTCTTTAAGTATTAAAAATGGGCGTGTCGTTTAATTAATGCTTTACCTATTGCTGCTTCTTGGACCACGCCCTCCATCATGTGACCTGTATGAGTCCCTCCTGTATCCTCTGTCCGAACGATCTCTATAATAGTCTCTATCACGTGATCCACCATGAGCTGGTTCCACTATAACCCTACACACACACACAATGAGATCACGTGATATATAAAGTTAACAATATAAGAACTTGTTACTTGCCTTTCTCCAAGTAGCTCTCTACCATGTAACTCGGCTACTGCATCATCAGCGTCTCTATTGTCATCAAACTCCTAAAAAAATTTATATATTTACACACTTTTAAAACCTATTCTTTAATGGCGGGAGAAATGTAATGACTTACAACAAATCCAAAGCCGTTCTTTAGATTAATATCTCTGATTCGACCAAAGCCCCGAAAAAACCTTTCAACGTCCTTCTCCCTGGCTTGGTAAGACAGCCTCCCGATATATACTCTACAAGACATCACTTCCCGATGAGGCAAACAGTACTTCTCTTTAATACTGTATATTTGTATAAACTAAATCACAAATCAGAATTAGTCGATGATGTGAAAATGTGATGTTGCTCTACTGCGCATGCGCAAAAATCAATGAGTAGATCCATGGTAGATCTAACTATGGCGTGCCGTTTGTAACATAAGTTGAAGCGAAACAACAACAACAAAAATAGTTAAGGCGCATGCGCATCGACTAATCATAGTGTGGGGTGTGGCAGAGGTGAGAGGTATAGGTAGCATGGAAGCACATAGATCTACAGGATTAGACTTGGGGTTAGATAATGCTATAGCAGGCTGGACTGCCTTTTTTTCTATTCTTTCAAGTCTTTTAAGGGAAAGTGAGCGAACAGAGTCAATTCGTCACAGTGAGACTAGGCTAAGAACACTAATTTCTGAGCTGGAGTTCCGTTTGTCTGGTCTAATCGACTTAGTGATCTTCATTCATCGACGGTTTGATTGTGATCACCTGTTAGACGATAATGATGATGTTATTGAATTAATGGACAGATTAAGGTCCCTGATAGAGAGTATTTTTTCCACTGTACTCCCTTCCTTGAGAGATAAACTGAACGTGGTTAATGAAGTCGATAGAAACCCAGCAAGCAATTTGATCCATCAAGATCTAACTGAAGATCAGCTGTGTTACCTGAGAACTCTTGGATTTAAATGGAATCAAATAGCAGAAGTGTTTGGAATCTCGCGTATGACATTGTATAGGAGACGAAGAGACCTTGGTATGCTGGGTGAAGAGCGATTCTCATATATTTCCGATTCAGATTTGAGGGACATCGTTTTGTCTCTAAAAAATAGATTACCTGATTGTGGTGAGAGATTAGTGGTCGGATTTCTTCGATCTCAAGGAATAGTTGTCCAACGTGAACGACTTAGACGTATGATTCATGAGATTGATCCTTTAAACACTTCACTGCGATGGCATCCACGTATTTCGAGGCAACCCTACTCTGTTCCAGGACCCATGAGCCTTTGGCACATTGGTAAGTTACATGGCTAGGTATATAATAATACTGTATAATAACTGACCCCAGGGTACCAGAGCCACGGGTTTATGTGTTTTAACTCGCCCCAAGCCCAACCCACATTCGCCGCCTACTGAATAATGAAAGAGTTTGGGGCCCAGGTATGCCAATCACTTAATAACCCAGCAACCCACACAGCTTAAAACCCTATATATAGCAAGCATTATTATATCCATCCATGCATACACATAAGAATACCAGAACCTAATATTCTAGGAACCTTGGGTGATAAATAGTGGGAGCTTCCAGGCTCCGCCCTCTGCCTGGTCCCCTTGTTACGTCACCATTGGTGACGGAAGTTGAGAGAATAACCAACCTAAGCCATCATTCAGTATGAATACCTATATGCATACAATAATTAACAACAAGATGTGTCGTAGTATATATATACATGTATAGACACACTATTATAGTGGAGGGATTGGGACTTGGGAGGGTACTTGAAAACTGGAGGCACACTGAGCTACAACTGAGAGCTACTGAACTGCTCTCTTCATGGCCACACCCCTTTATTATGCACATGCATCCTACCTACCACATGCACTGAGCCCCTCCCCTTTAAATCCTTAACTATATTAAAACTGACTGCGGATGATTTTCATAATTAGTAAGCTTTTATAGTACTCAAAAAAATTTTTTTTTTAATTTTCAGATGGAAACCACAAGCTTGTGCGTTGGAAGTTACTTGTGCATGGAGGAATTGATGGTTTCAGTAGGTTAATAGTATACCTGAAATGTTCAACCAACAATAGGGCGGAAACTGTATTGAGCTTGTTTCAGAGTGCTGTTCATCAATATGGCTTACCTTCAAGAGTGAGAAGTGACAAAGGGACCGAAAACTATGAAGTTGGACGATTTATGCTGATGACCAGAGGAACTAATCGGGGGAGTATTATCACTGGATCCTCGGTTCACAATCAGCGCATTGAGAGGTTATGGAGGGATGTGTTTCAAACTGTTTTACAGTTCTTTTATCGCCTTTTTCACCATATGGAGAATTCAGGCATCTTAGATCCTCTTAATGATCATCATCTGTTTGCTCTCCATTATGTTTTTGTACCTGTCATCAATAAAGCCCTTGATATTTTTTGTGATAGTTGGAACATGCATTCTATCAGTGGAAGTGATCTGCACTCAAAGACTCCATTACAACTCTATGCTGAAGGCATGATTCGAAATCGCCACCACAACATACCAGCTTTAGATTACTTTGAATATGTTGATTCCGACGAATATGGCATTGACAACTGCGGATGCATCCCATCGTACGATTCGCCAACAGTGACTATCCCTGATATTGAAGTCAACATTTCAAATGAGCAGTTCGATTTATTGAAACAATTAGTAGATCCACTAGCAGAAAGTGAGAATTATCGAATAGATACATACTGTACTGTTGTTGATTTCATTAATTATCTTAGTTAATTATCTTTATATGAAATACTACTGACTTCAATATTAGTGACACATGCATATTGCATTAAAAAGTATCATCATTAGCTTTTTTAAAATTTTCAATCATTCATAATTTAATAATGTAGCATGAGAGTACAAATGTAACTTTATACAAAAAATTAATATGCATGTATACCCAACATAATACTGATACTCACTGAAATATATCTGGGTAATCGTGATACAATCAATTAACTTTAATGAGATTAAATCAAAAAGGATTATTTACGATACATAGCTGATAATATTGGGATTCGTAAACAACTATGATGATGGGATATGATTTTGATCAACCTGTCCAGATCGATGGACGGGAGAATGTTGTAGACTGAGGTAAATAAGTTGATAAACTGAATCTAACAGTCTATTATACAGATACAGATTAAATAACTCAATTAGATTACACAAGTCATATTAGTCGTGATCGATTTCGAAGACCTTTGCTCCATCACTAGAAAACCTAGAACGTAGGCTTGTTATCCATTGACAGGCTTCATCCACTGCAAGTGGATGGAACTTTAAATACCTTCCTTCAAGTACAGATTCAATAGAAAGCGTGTTCTTCTGTAGAAAAAGAACTAGCAAAGGACAATTCGGGAGGAATGTTTTAAATGACTTCGTGCCGTTAAACTGCTTAATGAAAGATTCATACTCCTCAATAAGAATCTCATTGACAACAATGAAGTAATCCACTTCCATCAATGAAGGCAAACCCTTATGCTTCCTTTCACTTAACCACATGTCCACCAATGCATTTAGAGCCAAAAAGAACTCTCCTTTGTCCCGATCCAACTTGTACTATAAAGCAAAAAAAAAAGCAATAAATAAATTCAATCCAAACGTCAAAAAAAAAATAAATTATGCAATCATACCTTATCATTAGGATCATTTTCTTTATCCGGCTCAGAGGACTCTGAGTGGCATATTGATTGTGTCCTCAACAAAAACATCAATCTATCATCAAATAGGTTTTTCTCCAATTCCTTCATCATGATCAGCTTATCTATATTGCAAAAAAAAAAATGAAAGCACTACTCGTGAACCCTCACATACAGTTACAAACATGTATACACTTTCATCTGATACATAATATACACAACTGGAGAACACATGCATGCAGGTTCTTTCACAGATATACCGTATATCGGGTATATTTCAACAGCATCTAAGTTTCAGAATTTAAATTTCAGTGCTGGAAATTTTCAGATAATTAGCTGCATCTGAAATTAATAATCATTGAAATTAATAAACTACACACGCACACGCCCTCACAACCATGTGGAGAATATAAAGTATAAAGAAGACTGTTCGTTGCTTTGCTACTTTTCTCACCCGTTTTAGTAGTAGACCTGGCTTCTATAAGTTAACCAACCCTTACTCAGGTATACTATGAAGTAGCAATGTTTTTTTCCCCCTTTTAACAAAGTACTTGTGCTCAGATTTTTTCGTATGTGTGAAATTTTCATGCTTCTTAATTTCGGACAAGAGTCAGCCATCCGAAAGTTTCCATCAATCGAAAATAACCCGATATACGGTAGGTATAAGTCTACACTATAATTATAGCAATATATGGTGATTAAAATGTCTCAGCACCAAACAAATTCTTCACTCGCACATCTCAAATCCACAGTATACATGTACTTCAGTAAAAACATCCTTTAAACGCAACTTATATTACAAAATAAAGCCTATTAAAACCTCACACATTGGAAAACTTCAATGTAGAAGTTTAGCTATACTGGGGCTTAGACCCAATAGTATAAATATTTGTCACGCTATAAATGATACTCACAATTACTATAGTCTAGCAGAACAGATGATACTATTGAGTCCCTTAATTGTTTTACCCACCCAAAAATGGCCTTCACAACAAACTTCATTTATTATGGAACCGCGCGTCCTAGGCCTAGCTTGATGAAAAGCTTTATAACAGTTTATATAGTAGCTTATAGCAGCTACATCAAAGGCCATATGATTAAAACTTAAAGTAGGCATGACTTAACACTGGCATAGTGGTCTAAAAAATGGCAACCAGCAAAAATATTGATCAAAATTCTTAAAGATCTTCGACTTATTTTCAAAAAAGCTTTTAAATCATGGACTTGTTGACATCAACACCTTCAATGTGTTAGTAAAGTTCTATACCATCATACAAGTATTTAACAAAAGTTATAACAATTATACAGACAGTACAGACACATATACAATTGGCTACTGCTATAACCCGGCTCTGCCCACGTTAATAATACAATCGTTCTTACCCACAACTAATCAAACTCCTTATAACCCAGGGGCGACCCCCCCCCTATATATTGTAGTTATTCATTTACAGTAACACATTTAATGTATGAACAAACCTTTAGCAACAACCAAATCGGGAGAATCTCCAGCATTATTGGGCTTAACGATTACTTGTACAACAGCAGGGGTTGTAGCACGACTAATGGGCTGAACTTGAGATACTTGTTTTGAGGTGCTACTAGCACACTGTTCATTCTCACTGGTTGCCACATAAACACCACCTGTTCCCATTAACGTTAGAACTGTTTTTCCATCGACACAGTGGGATGCTGGATATTTGAAAAGATCACCATTCCTAGTAGCTTGCATAAAAGTTATTTTTTTATCTTTCAACAATGGAATGGCTTCATAAACCTTTTTCTTAACGTCCTCAATTGAATCAGTTTCTAAAAAGGTACAGCAACCCATTTTACAATCCTTCCTTAATTGCTTCTTCTCCTTTTCTTTTGGTACAGTATACATTTCTGAGTTTATTAATGTTACTGTCATCGGTTTGGGAGTGGCAACCGTGGCTTTCATAGGTGGAACGGTATTACTGCCTTTCCTGGCATTCTTGATTGGTTTCTTAAGGGTGGCATGTTCCAACTGATGTGCCACGAAAGAAGGGTTAAATTTTGAACCCTTAGTTACAGCAATATCATCAGCAGACTTAGGACGAAAAATCTTCATTAAAGTGGAATGTATACCAGTATCAGAAAGATTATCTGCCATCTTTCTACATGATGATACAGATACTCCTGCTACATTAGATGTCGATTCATTGGTAGCAGATTCCATAGCTACTGGTGAGGTTTCCTCACACTGTTCAGATTCTGATAGCTTCGCCTTTTTAATCTGATAACCTTTTTCAGTTAATTCACCTGTAACGATATTATCATGATGATGACTGAGTTACGTATTATAATATGCTTGAATACTTTTTTATTATTACTATTATTAACTTTACAAATATGTTACAACAATGAGTGAGGGTAATGTGAAATATTAAAAAATTACACTATATATATATATATATAGGCTTATATATATAGACCTTTCCCGCAATGAATATTCATGAGCTCTTAATGAGCGTAAGCTAGATGAAACGCATCACAAAATCGTCACGATGACAAGTACCACGCCCCATTGTGGGCTAATTTTCAGCTTAAGCATGGAGGAAGACAGGGAGCAGCTACTTTGAGCTCTAGAATGCAGCATCTAAACAAAGGTTCAGCGTATTAGTAAGTTTCTCAGGTCTAGAAGAGTAATATGATTCATATACTGAGAGTTTAAAAAGTTCAAGAACAATTAACCTGGGGCTAAATGCGGAGGAGTACGGGCCAGGACGCCATGATCAAATGCTTGACCGTTGTCCTTATTCGACCCGTGACCAACTTAGTTATATACGTGGTTGTTGGACTTGATACAAGCTATACACAAATTGCTCTTCTAGACCTAGCAAACTTACTTTCTTGTTGAAAAGTCATTTAAGTGGTGGATTCAAAGGCTGGATGTAGCTGCTCCCTGTCTTCCTCCATGCTTAAGCTGAAAATTAGCCCACAATGGGGCGTGGTACTTGTCATCGTGATGATTTCATGATGCCTTTCAGCTCGCCTACACTCATTAAGAGCTCATGAATATTCATTGCGGGAAAGGTCTCAAGCTGTAACCTTTTTTTCCTATAACCTTTCTCGGTGAGCAATCCTGAGACACACACAGTATTAACATTGATGCCACAATATAACACTGCAATTGGTACTATTTACCTTCTTCAAATTCTTTACTTAAAGTACGAAGTGCCTCGGCCATGATCACGGGAAGAAACAAATCAAACAACAACTATCCAACCAGTTAACTAGGCTGAGACTCGAATAACCTTAGCCATACACGTACACGTGTAAATAAGACCACGCCCATGCAGCGCCCACCTATATATATTGTGCCTGATTGTATTGTAATAACAAGCTGCACATGCGCCTTAAACTTTAACTTTTGTTTTAAAGGGTTTTTTTTTGTGTTACAAACGGCACGCCATACACATACTTTAAGATCTCAGTATTTTCAAAACACTCTTCTCTGCTAAACCACTTATTCTCAAATTTTTCGGCATGCCACAAAAAAATGGGTATGATTTACTGGCGGTCCTACCAAAGCCCCACCCTGGCTTTTAATTAACTAAACACTATAGGTTAGCACATAAAGGTCACTGTAACAGTAGTATATCTTGGTCACTATACTGACAACTATTTTGGAGTGGCAGTAAGACAATATGTGTCTCACTACTTTCTCTTAATTTTTAAAATTCAAATCTTTATCACTTCACTTAGTTCGTAGTTATTAAAATTTGACTTTAATTAATAACATGTATACAGTACCATCTTTGACGGTACATGATACACGGCGTCAAGCATAAAGTTATTTTGATGGTTAATTTAATTTCGAATGTTAAATCCAGTTCCCTGAGTCCAGAGACCACAGGTTTTACATACTGAAAATTTTATCAGATGCCATCAAGTACCTGTACTATTTTTGAAAAGAGGGTTCCTAATTTTTGTTTGGCGGAGCCTTCTTCCCCTCTCCTCCCAGAAATTAAGTTAGTTCTAAATTCACCCTGCTGCATGATGTCAGTTAATACCCTTTAAGCAAATAAACCAACACGTTTTAACATTATATTGTAATGAGTTTTATTAAGCATATATGACCAGACAAAGCTAACTTGCTTTAAAGCCTGGTTTACATTCAATGCAATGTCAACAATTTGTATTGTAACACAAATGTAACGCAAGAATGAAATATATTCAATTGTACGTCCGCCTGCGTAATCTCAGAAATTACGTTGAGCGTAAACCAGGCTTTACTGCTTTCAATTTGGTAAGGTAGAAATTTTTTTCCAAAGCAGTTTACCATTTCATATAATATAATGATTAACCATACTGGACCCTAGTCTCACGTTGCCACGCAGACCCTCCCACTTGACGAGGGTCTGGGGACATAAAGGTATAGCTTTGTTCAAGTAGACTACCACTTCAGACTGTGTAAACACCTGTTATCAGAAAATGTTATTCATAGTTTACACAAGCCTTGTTCACCATACTGAAGCGTATTTTTTACCGTTTATACAAAGCAACCACAGGTACTTGAGACCACCGTCCAGGTGGGCACTTGAACGAAAGCTATACGTCCATGTCCCCAGACCCTCCTCCACACGCAGCAAGTGGGAGGGTCTGGCAACGCGAGACTGACTGGACCCACTTTAGAGTACAGCTGGAGTGGATTGGTTTGATCTGTATATTGTCTTTTCCCATCCATTCTACTGTATGCTAGTCATCAATAGAGTTACAGTACATCGCAAAAAAAAAGACCTTTACGTCATGTAGTACAAAACAATCGTTTTATGATAAACAACGATCCAAACACTATCATTGTTCTCTACTGTGTTATACTCAGCTGTCATAACTTTTTGTTGAAACCTTTTACTATTAGTATAGATACATAAGTTCAACAAAAAATTATGACAGCTGAGTATAACACAGTAGAGAACAATGACTGTCTTTGGAATGTAAAGTTTTTTTTGTGATGTACTGTATAACAAGTGTGTTAATTATAATTGCATGTTTCCAGGCTTTATAAATGTCGCAATGATTGTGTGCTTGTGTACTGCATACATTTTTATTTGCTACAATTACTCTATGTGACACAAGTACATGTTCATGCATGTACATGACTTAAAAATTACCATACATTGACAGTGCTTTTTTATAACATCATTATAATAAACTGTGTGCATAAATGACGTACAAATTGGCTCTGCTTTAATAGTAAACTAATCATGTTGTTTGAATACGGTTGTGCTAAAACACAGATTAGCAACAGTGGGCGTGTCCTAGCTTGTAGAAAAATACATCTGTTTTGGGCATTTTCTTGTGTTGAATGCAGTAGAAGAATGTATTCCATATGCAACAAGAATTTAGTAATATTCAGTATAGGTTATATACTGAGGTAAAGGTTTCTATGGGATTTATCATACCGAGCGACGAAGTCGCGAGGTTGATAAATGCCATAGAAACCGTACCGAGGTATTTAACCGGGGTGTAATAACAATTCCCGGTTTACCCAAGAGGTGTTATATCAAGATTTATCAACCTCGTATTCTGCAATTTGATTGGTCAATTCATACTAGTCATGGTAGAATAATGGAATAAACATGCCAATGCTGGGACACACCCACCATTTTTGATCCCTTTTGATAGTACTGTATATCATTAATTGTAGCAATAATTTACTTACGTCATTATAATTGTTTTTATCTTTTATATAAAGTACTAGAGAAAGTTCGATGTCCATGTTGATTAGTGTTATCATCATCATCATCCCACAGCTATATCCCTACTATGCTGACGCTGCATGTCAGTGGCAGGATTGAGTTGACGAATGACTTTGAAAATAACTGCATTCATACACATGCAGGAATCCAGATAGAGTTGACTTAATTTGAACCCTTTCTTTACTCGTGATATTGTATGAGACATAATTATTATTAATTATATGGCATGCATAATTATTCATGCCTACTTTCCCTTGAATGCACGTATTGTGAATGAATTATTGTTTTTTTTTTCAGTAGTTTCACTATATATTTTATACTGGCTGTGCACCAATTTAAGCAATAATAATTTTTTTTTCAATATTTCTATGTATGACATACTACACACTATACTATTGTATGTTATTATGATTATTGTAATACTTCATTATGAAGAATGTAGGGAATATAGGGTTTGTATTAATACAGAGTTATCTCCGAATTGCATGGTTGAATAATATTTATTATGATGATGGCAGCTAGTGTATGTTAGTGTGGTTCATGCATATAGTTCTATAATTATGTGAAACATGTACGCATGTACAGTGGTTCATGCATGGTAGTTTTATTGTCCATAATACACGTTCTTGCTTCACTAATACACTTCGACATAGTTACCTCGTGCATGAGCTAGCTGCATTAATAAGTTGTAGTGTTATTGAGTTGGTGATGTCATTGGTCTTAAATCGAGAGGGTATATGTGATATTCCTATTGTAAAACCAGTATGCATAATTAAAGTATACGGCTATATATGAGCAAAGCTACAAGTCGATCCTTATATATAATTGTCATGTATACATCTCCAAAATTTTAACATTATTTTACACATGCATGTTACATATAGTGAGGCAATACCGTTAAGGTTGGTTCATGTAATATATAGTTCTGACATATTATTTTAGTGTCTTTTTACTCAAAAATAATAACAATCATCAATATATAAAAAATTAATAATAATATTTATAAAAATAATTGAAAAAAAAAATTACAAAATTAGTTATAAAATAGTAAGCAAGATTATTATCTTTAACAAAAGCAAGATAACTACAGTTTTTTTAATTCAGCTAATAATTGTACTGATGACAATCGTTGACTACGCTCTTTATTAATGCATTGTAACACTATCACCCTCATTTCTGGCCAGGGAATGATATGAGCTGTTACTTCACGTTCGGTACTGTCCATTTCTGGAGCACGATGCAGTGTCATTTCTGTTAAAATAATACCGAAACTGTATATGTCCATTGCTGGACTATGCTCCTCAGGATAGCGTGCTTCAGGTGCTGCGTAATATGGATTACCGGGGATTACGGTTTTCACATGTAACTGAAGATTAGCTGATCCAAAATCTGATAGCTTGGCCCTCCATTTGTCGGGTAGAGGCTCCATCAGCACATTAGGGCTACTGATGTCTCTGTGAATGATTGGCTGAGGTCTCCACTGATGGAGGTAACACATTGCAGCGCATATATCAGAAGCAATATCAGTAATTTGTGGGTGTGTCAGTGATTCATCATCTTGTAGTCTCTTGTGTAGACTGGTGGCCATTAACTCGTATAACAGGATGGGATTGTCGACTCTCGTTGCTCCAATGAACTGAACAATATTTGGATGATGGATTCCGGAAGATATCTCCATTTCTCTTGTGAATATGTGTGTGTTGTGTCTGGACACAATCACTTCATGCAACATTTTAGCTGCTACTCTAGTACCACGGAATATACCTACCCTAACCTCACCATATGCCCCATGCCCTATAACAGTGTCTGTTAACTCAACCTCTTCTTGTTGAAGTTTCCAGGGACGACTTTCAAGTTGTTGTTCAAGTCCTAATATCCGCACTTGGTTCTGTCTTAATAGCTTTTCATTCTGTTGCAACAGCCCTTCATTCTGTCGAATTACATCATCTTTTTCTCTGATTGTATCATCCTTCTGCTGAAGTTCCTCATCTTTTCTGTGGATTTGTTCATTTTTCTGATGAATAGTTGCTTCTTTTTCCGCAATAATTTGGTCTTTTTGGTTGAGACGTCCTTCAGTCTAATCATATTATTAATGTACTTATTATTATGGGATAACAATAATACAATTATTATATACAACACGTTACCATAGTATAGTCCCCATTTTTTTTGCACCCTTTTGGACTAAATGTCTGTCAACTACGTCAGACATGCACTGCATGCAACAACAATCAATAATGAAGGAATAAAGCATGCATGTGCACGTACACTTATATGTGGCTGCATGTGGGTTACTAAATTTTTGCGACAAGTTTAAGATGATGCTAGAAAATATGGGTTATATATGTATCAGTGATATTATAGTGGATGTGTCTTGAGTTACCTATATAGGCGTCGTGATGTCGCTTAATTTTATTAATGGCTCTTGAGTCTTTTAAAGAATTTTTTATATTATGTATCTTGTTATCATATTCAGTGGTATGAAACTGCAAAGTTATATTTTTACATATTCTAATTATACCTCTTGTTCTCTTTCTCTGAGTTGCTGCTTAAGTGACTCAATAACTTGTTCCTCTACTCCTCCAGTCAGTAGCTGATGCTGCATGTCCTTCTTCAGTAGCTGGTGCAGTATTCTCCATCTGGTACTCTTTCTCACGTACTGCCAAACGATCAGACATTAGTTTAGTGTACTGAACTTTATTCTTTATATCTTCCTCATTCATTACATTAGATACACTCCAATTACCATCAGATGGAGAGAATACTAAAAATAAAACACATTATCACAGCAGATTATTCTGATAATCACGATATTTCTCTCACCTAAATTGACGATCATTGTTGTATGGGGATTTTCAATATTACGCTTATCATTTACTCCTCCTGTTATTAATAACCAGGTACTGTTGGCTGACAACTTGAAACAACTCATGGAGTGATTCCTTCTGTTACTCACTTCTTCAGGTAGAGTAACCTATATATAGTAGTAAATTAAATTAAAGGCTGATTCACACTACAAACGTAACAAATCGTAACGTTAGCTGTAACAGAAGCGAATACATGGGAAGAGTACGAATTGTTACCGTAACGTAATGAATTGAAATTTTTTCTATTCATTACGTTACGTTAACGATTTGTACTCTTCTCGTGTATTCGCTTCTGTTTCGGCTAACATTACGTTTTTTTACGTTTGTAGTGTGAATCAGCCTTTAATCAACACAACATGTACACTAATGTTTAAAGTATACTAAATTTTGTTTAACTGCAGGGAAATAAGAATTTTTTAATTTTCGAAAATTACGAGATACTAACAAATCATTTGAAAATGGTACAAAATTCGTGAAACCCTAGCTCCTCTCTTTCCCATTTCTTTAGATCTAATACCATTATGACATCCAACAAAGCAAATTGTAAATTCCGTATAAGATATTTCCATACATCACATGAATTTAGGAATATGATGGCAATAATTGGATGAAACAGTGGCTATTTTTTAACGTTGCTATACAACTTTGTATTGAGTAAGTATACAATATAATAGCTTTAATTTCTTGCATATATCAATAGGTCATTTCAAAATTAAGGTCACACAACGTAGGAGCTATGGCTGGGTGATGTTAAATTACACTCAATACATAATATGTATTATATGGCTGATACCTGTACTTACATACTCAGTATACACAGAGATAACGTTATTCATTACTACTGAACAGCTACTTATTACCGTATAAGGCAATTAAAAGTTAAATAGGTTTTTAGCACAGCCTATAGACCTACCCTAATGGAAAAGGGTCTAGTCTACTGAGCATAGCTGTTTCGTTAATTCTTTAAGTTCTGCATTCCGGGTAGTGCAAAGGCCAATTGTCTATAGTTAAGCAAATGGACAATCGATCTTTGCACTACCTGAAATGTGGTAATTAAAGAACAAAACCAGTATGCTCAGTTTCCTATAAGGGTGAGTCTGGCTGGCTATATGCGACGCTAACTTCACAGATATAACTACATTGGGTTGATAAGCCGGTCTTTGTGAATGGGCTTCTGGTATACTGTATGAGATCTACATTTTCATTGGCTAAAAATTTTCGTCATTTTCACCATTTTAAAAAAAATTAATAAACAAAAATCAAATATTATATGCATGTAATTCACACCGCTCGTCAAATTGACTAATTTTTAGCCAACAAAAATTTGCAGCTATATAATATATGCAATGCATAAAATGGAGAAAGAAATGCCCCTCATGCATATCAAATCACATAACACACGAAGACATCCATAGCTTTTGATGTTTTTTTTTGTGAACTGAGTAAGGGTTAAAAAACATCAAATCATATTTGCTGTTGCACCTTATTCCATTTCATATTACTGATATCCATTATCCAGCAATCAGCTGCACATACAGTGGCGTAATTACCCTCCTTCATTCCTCCTAATACTAGTAGATAGCTCTTCCTTATTCCATTACCTGAAACACTACTGATAACAACACTGGAATGAACCATCCTTAAGCTATACAGCCCATTGTGTAGCAGGATTAGATGGCTTTACTTTCAGGAAATCCTGTAAAATAATAAATATATTGCTAAACTGAACAATCACCTTATACATGTACTATGTTATCTAGACTAATTACCAATGCGTTATTGATAACAGAGTATGTGAGTATGAATACATCATTAGTATAGACACCCTTTCCATTGACTAAACTCAGTCCTCCAAATACAATAGCTCTGTTGCCTGGTAGAGTATTAATAGAGAACCCACACAGTGGAGGAAACGCACTACCAGTCATCAATGGTACTGTCCATATACCTGTATAGATAATTATATTAGTATTATTAATTATGATCTACCAACTGCATGATAATTTACCTGGTGTACTTGATACACACATGATGTGTACCTCATTAGTGAGACAAAGGCATGATGGGTCGTTTGGATGAGGAGTATATTTAAAACACTCAGGAGTGTTGTGATCTGGTATAGGACCATTGCCACCCACAACAAGGAGATAATTTTCACCAACAATACTAAAATGGACAATTCCACAGGAACGTTTCTTCATTGGACCATTGTTCCAGTCAATATTCTTCCATTTATAACTTACAGTGTTCAATACAAACAAATTGTCATGGAAACAATCATCAACCTTACAACTTCCTCCGAAGTAGTAGATGTCATCATCAACACAACATCAGCTTCTATAACCAATTACTCCATTAGGTGGAGTACCAGTTGTTGGTTTCTTGGCAAATGTTGAGTTGACAATATTGAAGACATTAACTGTAGATGTTACTTGCATTTTCTCAGGACTGTCATGAACTTGTGGTAGACTAGTCTGGGGTACCGCCCACTTTGACTGCGGAAAGTGGTCTGGTATCATTTGTACTCTTCACTCGTACAGCTCTG
>JAYJLX010124740.1:0-19423 GCA_036873525.1 Chalinula nematifera
GTATGTGCCAGACTGTGAAGAATGTGTATGCGTTTCCTGGTGTGAGAAAAAGCGGTGTTGTCAAATTATGTTTGTTTCGAATGAAATGAATATACATGTACATGCATAACCGCGAGGGTTCAGCACTTTAGTGCTTTCATTAAACCCATGACTGATCAGTAGTCTATGATCTACTGTTTATATCTCCATTAGATTGATCCGTAGTGAAGAGGAAAATGAACTATTGATACAAGAACAGAACAAGAAAGCACCACTACCAGTTGAGTGAATCAGAATAATTAGACTTTCTATGTTTTATATCCGTAAGCTTAAATTAGATTCCAACTACTACATTAATTAATAACATCTCACATTAATAAAATACTTATATTTTACCCTAGTTTGGTGCTAAACCGAGTTCCAATGCCACAGAAAGTGTGAGTAATACAGCACATCTTCAAATGTCCATGTAGCTTACCTCTGTATATATCTATTTATAGGATAGTGGTGAGGCTGATAATGTGCCTCAAGATATTTACCAGTACCTTGACAAGATTGATGAAGATGATGAAGGGGCGGAGTCACAGGTAAAGTGGGTGGAGCTTCATTATAGTAATTAACTATTATCATTGATAATGTAGAAAGACTTAATATCATTTGAAATATGTCAAGAACACCTTGAGACACTACAGAAGCGGTCAGTATATATTGGTATTGTATGTGGTTGTGTTTATGTACCGTACATGTACATGTACATTCATCATTAGATGTATTGAACTGGAGTATCCGTTACTGGCTGAGTATGATTTCCGTAATGATACTGTCAATCCTGACATAAAGTATGCAGTAATTATCATAACCTGTTGTTAATATAGTATACAATATGTTATTTTTGTTGTTATAACTAATAGCATTGATTTGAAGCCAACTACCCTTTTAAGACCATACCAGGTGAGCACATGTACTCACATGTACTGTACATAATATACATAATTCATTTATTGGTATCTACATGTTTATGTAATTATACTTGTGTACATGTACATGTAGGATTATGATTTATTCGTATGTATAATTATATTTGTTTACACTGTATTATGGGTTACCCAAAGCCTCATTACCACTAGGCATTAGCATGAACACCTAAAGGTCGGTACTGTAAGCAAGTACTAATAGAGAATAGAACGAAATTGTAACTATGCTAGTGTTTACATTGACCTCTAGCTATAATGTACACATCAGGCATACAGTTGTGTCTTAAAGTGAAGGGTTTTGACTAGGATCACTAAGTAATGATATTCATGGACAGTGCAATTGTTAATTATTACAGTACATTTACATGTACAGTACATGACAGATGCAACTTAAAACATAAATGCGTGTGTAGTAAACGCGTTTCATGTAAACAAAGCAATTTACATGTACATACATTTGATCACTATTGCATACATACTAACTGTATAGTATATGTACATATAGGATTATGATTTTTTCATATACGTGTATATATATATCCCAACATGGCCAAACATCAAAGGAAACCACAGGGATATAAATGTGATATAGCTCCCTGATATATCTCTCGTGCCGGGAAATAACCTATACATTATTCTTTTATATACTATATATGTACAGGTAGGATTATGATTTATTGGTTACGAAAGCCTCATTAACACTATAGGCACTTGCATGTGTAATACCTAAAGGTCGGTACTGTAAGCAAGTACTAATAGAGAATAGAACAAAATTGTAACTATGCTAGTGTTTACATTGACCTCTAGCTATAATGTACACATCAGACTTACGGTTGTGTCTTGAAGTGAAAAGTTTTTATTAGGACCACTAAGTAGTGATATTCATGGACAGTGCAATTGTTGTTATTACAGTATGTTTACATGTACATACATACATTTGATCGCTATTGCATATTATACATACTATCTGTGTTTGTGTGTTACTTTACTTTAGGAGAAGAGTCTGCGTAAGATGTTTGGTAATGGGCGTGCCCGATCAGGAGTAATAGTATTACCATGTGGTAAGTGTTACTAGTTTTTTTTTTAGCATGAAGTATTGTTCCTTTGTGATATAATACTTTGAGTGATTCTTTAACATACATGTACACGTATGTGATGATTTCCTTATTGTTACTTATTGATTGGATTGTCTCATGTTTAAAACGATGGAGGTACAAGCAGTACTAATTAATATTCAAAAGAATTGTATTCAATAAATAAATTATTAGAAAATTTTGTTTTCTGTTGGGTTTTCTATAATGGCATAACCAAATCTTTAAGTTAATTGAGAGCTTCTGTATATAAATAGTACATGTAATCAATGTTTTAAAAATATCTAGTTTCAATTAATCCATGTTAACTTCACCTATCCACTGGTCAAACAGGATGTGGTATCTGCCGTAGTTTGGTCCACTTGTTTGAAATTCAGTTCCAATAAACATTCTGTTTTTTTTACCTGACCTTGACATTGGAAAATACTTGTGAAATATTTGCTCTAAAGTCTTATCTTTAAGCTTGCTGTCGTTTATTATTTTGTGAAGTAGTTTCCTAAAGACAGTATCTGCATACAGCACTCGTCCTGTGAATTGGCTGCTGCGGGTGATTCCATGCTGTGTACTTAGCTGTTGATAGTAAACTGTACATTTATATTCATCTGGCAATCCACTAAGTTTACCACTCTGTGTCGCATGGATAGTCTCAGCCACTGTCATCCATTTGTTGAAGAACATTTCTTGAGGTGTTGCAGCCTCAGCAACTTGAGCTACAACCATGATGTCACAGAAAAGCTCTCGAAGAGGAACGGTTTTCGTCTCTGTCTCGGTAAGAGCCACATCTGTTGTCTGCTGTAGAAATGGATATTTATCCTCCCAGTATTCTCTCTACTCTATTCCGTTTTCTTTCAATGTTTTGCTAGATGCCTCTAACATGTAGTTTGCCTTTGCCTTAATCATGCTACCTTCGTCCCTTATTTCACCCTTTACGGCTTTGAACAAGTGCTCATATTTCATGGCTACTCCAATACGGGGGGTTGCGGATAATGAATTTTTTTACCACTTCAAATGTATATGGATAACCACCAATGGGTACTTTAACTACAGTAGTAGTTATACCTGGCTTCATCTCATTCCAGTTTTGAAAAAACACAATGTACATCACAAGTAGCTGGTCACTGTATTCGTCTCCAGTTAAGTCGTACTCCTGGAACACTTCGAGCTTTGCCTACTGAGTTTTGGTAGAATTTCTGTTTTTCAAGCCACTGTAAGGCCTGTTGTATAGCACATATTTTGCCCCTTTTTTGTTCACTTGAAATGTTTTTATGGATCCCTTTCAGCTTACTTAACCTCTTTACCTGAACTTGCTTTTCAAATGCTTCTTTGACTTGATAAATATTTGTTCTCATAATGTAAAAACCACAGTGTCTTTTCAAATGGGAGACCAATAAATTTTCATGTCAATAGTATGCTGCTTTTATAATAACCTAAAGGTTTCATAAATATCCAAGGGAATTTCCCCTTTACTTCTCCTTTAGTGTGGAATATTCATTGAGAGAAATCTTATAATTTACTATGAATTTTTAGTTTCTCTCTATGGCATATCACGAGGGTGATACCCTAATATCCCTTATAGGTGATATCTGATATCCCTTGGAGAATATGAATATCATGCACTCAGAGTCCACTTGTTTAAAAAAAAAATCAGTGCTAAGTGTTGCATTTTAGACTATACCAACTTCCCAAACCAGGAAGCTTAAGGAATTTGAAATGGGTCCCCTTTTGCAGTGAAACCCCACTTAACAACCACCCTGAAGAGCAACTACCTCATATATAACAGATAGAATTACTGGACCAGATTGAAACTTGCACTGAGTAATGCTTATACGCAATACCCCAGAAGAATGACCACCTGGCTAATCTGTACAACGTAACAAGAAAAGGAAAAAAACGAAGTTAAAACACTGGAAAAACCTCTTGCAACAGTCAGGATAACCACACCTTTTAATAAACACACCCACTTTAATTAAAATTAATCTTAATAGCTGATAAATTGCAAAATTTATTAATAGATCTAATAGCTAGTACAGTCAATAAGTTATGCTTAAAAAAATGGGTGATTTAGTCCCAATGGTGGTCGTTATATATATGTACATGTAGTGGTTTCTTAAATGAAATAACTGAAGTTTAAAAAATAAAGTATGAATGTCGGATTGACTGGCTATTTTTTTTTATGTTTGTAACTTTGTTTGTAAAATGGGCTGTTGTAAAGATCCAAGTAGCTATACAAGTGTTATTGATACACACTCTATGATATGATGGCACACAAGAAGGGGTGTTATAACTACTATACATAACTTTGCTCCTATAACTTTAATGTAACAAATGGAACGTGATGGATGGGGGTCTCAATATCAAACTGAATTCTTTCCAAAACCATAAGTCGACGCCAGTCGAGTTAAATTAATAGAATTTTGAGTATTTTGGTATTAAAATCACCCATCACTATCAAGCACCTTTAAAAAAACCTTGCATAAATGCGATGGTTTTTTTTTTTGATGGTACAGTGGACAAAAAGGGTTAACGTTTCATTTCGAAAGGCAATCATATTTGTGATTTAATGGTAATGGGAGATTAAATAATGATTCCTATTATATTCAGCCCATCTTAATTCTCTGTCACAACTTTTTTTTTTTCAACGATAGTATCGCTGTAACAGAGGCTTATGACAGATGGATACATCATAAAGCCTAGTTCACAATATGACGCTAGTGGGATGTAATGTTGACGCTGGAATAGAATTGTAGTACCCGGTATATTCAAATGTAAACATTACGTCAAAAAGGTCAAATCGCCAACGCAACGTTGTGCTAGCATCATAATTGTGAACTAAGCTTAAGAAAATGATAGTTGTTTCAAAACTGCAGCATAAATATTTTTTGTCCACTACTGTATGTCACTTTTTGTATTAGTGTACATGTAGGTAGGGATTCTTGTACTTGTAATGTATGTTTATATGAATGTATGTACATGTACATATGCATGTGTATACCTATTTAATTTAGTATAGGAGCGGGTAAAGACACTATGGGTGATACAGCTGCTTGCACTATTAGAAAAAGTGTCTAGTGCTTTGTACTTTTGGTAATCAATTAAGTAATGCATTATTAATTAACCTACATGTAGTCATGTATGTGGGTGTGTGTTGTGTGTGTGTGTGTTGTGCGTGTGTATATTATTGTGTAGTCTCTGTCAATATACTTAATGGTTTGATCGGGCTAATAAAGTTTGTCTCCTAGTCATACATGTAGTTCCCACAGACTCATACTAAACTCCAACACAATTGTCTCTTGGCGACTAAGTATTAATATTTATTGACAGTGCAATGTAGTAGTACATGTAAATATATTTAGTCTCTGTTACACACATATGATACTAACTGTGTTTATGTGTTTCTTTACTTCAGGAGAAGAGTCTGCATAAGATGTTTAATAATGGGTGTGCCCAATCAGGAGTGATAGTATTACCATGCATGTGGTGAGTTAATTATACTGTACTATATAATTATCAACCCAAGCGTGGGTGGAAGATTATAGTAGTTGGTTTGTTTGTGTGTGTCTGTTTGTTAGTCTGTGTCACGAAAGATCTTCGTTTGAATCTTTGCCGTATTGTCAAAAATCCCTTAAATCATAGTATTATGGACATTAAGCGCTTTCAATGATGTCAGTGAAGTTCTACCATCAAGTATCCACAAAGATTACATGGTAACACACAGACAGACAGACACACATACTCACACACAAACTGGCTATTATAACCCTTTGCCCATGTGCTTGGGTTAATTATGACAGCTGAATGTAACATTAAAAAAACATCTTTTCAGTTTCAAAATAGAGCAGTAAAATTTTGTCCACTACTGTATGTCACTTCTTGTATTAGTGTACATGTATAGGTAGGGTTCTTGTACTTGTAGTGTATGTTTATATGAAGTAATAGTGACATATAAGTATATGTATGGTCAGGTGGGTGCTCTGACTTTGCCCATCAACTACTATAGCTATACCGTAACTTACTTATTCAATATGGTGATACCAGGGAAGGTCTCCTGACAGTGGCTCTAGGACACAAGTGTTTATACCCCAACATTATTAATATGGGTTATTTTGTACTATAAATATTAGTATTAGTACACATATTAGGTTATTGTATCAGTATTGCTTGGATATACGCTTGATATGTGAGGAGAGAGTTATTGTACTGTACTGGTATACCTCTCTATTACAGTCACATTGTGCCAGCATACTACCGTATAGCCAGAGATTTTAATCGGTCAAAATTTTCGTCAATTTCGTTAGTCACTAGCATGTGACGAAAATTAATCATGGGCGTGCACAGAATATTAGTGACAAATATTTTGTTTTTTCCTTCATTCTGTTGAATTGACAAAAACTTTAAACGACGAAAATATGTGGCTATACGGTATAGAGGTGCTCTCATTTCAGATGTAGATGTACATGTAGTTTACTATAAAAAGTGTAGTTTCTTATATTTGAGTAATTGGATAACCAGGTGGGTGCCCTTATAGAACTTTTAAAAGTTTAATAAACACATGAACACTAATTCCCCACATAGTCACTAATTACCCACTAAAACACTATTTGATGATATTTATATAGTGGTTGTAGACGCTAAGTAATCCTTATACACTATATAATACTCCAACCATTATATTAATGGTACTGTCCCATACAATTTTCCGCAATATTATTTAATCTGGAATGCAATTAGTGGGGGTATGATCAATTTCTGTAGGGTAATTTCACTTTAACTTGTACCTATTACAATGGAACCTTTGAGTAATTAAAGGACGTTTTTGGACCCTATATAAATTAAACGTATTCAGTAAAGTTGCATGACCTCTGAGGTCAAAGTGTATAAGACAAGCTTCTTTGGGGGACACTGATAATTACATAAGTGTCCTTTATAAAGAGATTTTTACTATCATGTCCCTTTCTCAAAAGATCCACTATTAGAGGTTGTGCTCTATAATATTACTGAAAAATATTTTTGATTTTTGATGTTTATGTAATAGATAGAACATGACCTCAAGGGGTGTATCAGGATACACGAGAATGATGATTCATAATCCCGAGGGATTATGAATATCATTTGAGCGTAGATCCTGATACAACCCGACGTGGTCATGATTTGTATCATGGGATGCCGTAAGATGTTTAGGAAAAACTGCATGTACCCACGTTACCTGAAGAAGACCGAAGTAGCAAAGAAGCGTGCCTCGAGAAAGCAAGCCGGACTACCAAAAAAAAAAAACCTGGACGCCCGCCTGTCGGGTGTTCACTGGCAAAGTTTGCCTCAACAACAATCATGGAGTGTGTTACAGTGTTAAAGGTCTTTATTCTTACTTGTGATGCGTTCTTTCAGCTTCGTATGTAGTTTTAATGACAGCACTTCAAACTTGGAGGAGCCTTGGAAAATCTTGATCGCTTTTTACCGTCTTGTTGCGTCCATGTTGCGTTCTCATCCAGAAAATAGTTGCACCATAGAAAACTTATTTGAATGTCAAAGACTTCCTCGACAATCTCCAGAGTAGTTTGAGATAGAAATCAGACAGCTACAAGTCATTGCTCAGGTACAACTACAAATCTCTGTGGTTGTCTTACTACTTTCAGCACGGGTTAAAGTGTGTCTTACTATACTACTGAAATCACGGGTTAAGTAACCCGTGATTTTTGCTAGTGAGACATATTTAACCTGTGCTGACGTTTTCTACCTGATATGTATTCATGTCGGTCCCTTTCATTTTATGGCTTCCCATGGTATAATTATTGTTATACCACATAACATGGGGTTTTTTATGGGCATGCAGGAATTATGTAACTAAGCGTTCTGAAATAATAGTGAAAACCACACAACCACACAAATCCATAATGTAAGCAGCCTGGGTCATGAAACTTTGAATACAAAATTTATAATCGTAAAGGGTAGTTTTATATAATTATGATTTTGACATGCATGTGCTCTGCTGTTGACTTTATTCCATATGTGTATAGGTGAGTTCCTAATTCCAGTCATTTTGTCCAACAAGACTGTCATGATCTGGTTAATCAGTATATCCAAGAATTCATTGGAGTTAAAGAAAGTGATGATTAAGACCATGATTATAACTAGTGTGCTTGGCCCTTTACAAAAAGTTTTGTCCATTTTATTAAACTGTGGAATAATAATAATAATAATTATAATTTTTTATTGTCACCGCACACATTAAATACTTGGCAATCGTTTTTTTAATTAAAAATTAATATAATTATAATAGTTTATTTATAATCATAATGATTGTTTTGACATAAAAAATTTTTATTAAGGGATCGACCATTGTAACAACACTCAAGGTGCAGATATGCACAATGCATACATGGCCTGGTTGGCATTAATTAATTATTATGTAGTCATATTTATCCACCATATGCAATCAGCACATATGCAGCAATACATATGCTATACGTTATAGTACATACAGTAACATAGCAAACAATTAATGCTTTAAACAAACAACACACAAGTTCTTAATTAATTAAGGTCAACGATCCAAACCTCACTTTGTGTTAGCTATAGGGTGCAAGTGGCAGCGTATATAGTTCATACTAGCTGCTTTATTCATGCATACAGCTGATAAGCTAACAATAATTAGTGCGTGGCAACCACAAACATGTCTCTATTTGATGTTTGTGTGTTGGATTCTGATGCTCCCTCCTATCAACACCTTTCACTCGATAGAGTTCTTAGTACGGCTGAAAACGAAAAGAAGACCAAGTATAACCAAGTCTGTGAACGTAGACATGCTTCGTTTACTCCTCTCTACATCACTGTGGATGGTATGGTTAGTAACGAAATGTCTGTTTTTATTAAACGGCTTTCAAATAGATTAGCCTCCAAGTACGGGACAGACCATATAGTTCCACTGTGAATTGGGTGAGAACCAAGCTCAGTTTTGCCTTTGTCCGTGCTACTGGTCTTTGTTTTTGTGGTTCATGATCAAAATGGAGAGGACTGACTTTTGAAGATGGGTATGGTATAATTGATTATAGAATGATTTTTAGTTCAATTAATTTTTATTTCTCTTGAATTGTATATAATTGTTTGTATTTTTCTTTTTTTTTTTGTCAGTGTGCCTTGTATATTTTATTTTGTTCATTCATTGTTGTTTTTTGTTTTGTTTCATTCATTGCTGTTTTGTTTATAATATTAATAATCTAGGTATATAGTCCAATGACAATTAATGCATAACTAATGTTACTGAACACTTTCACTGTCTTGCTCTATGGATAAAGTAAATACAACATTATAAACATGACCTCGAGTTAACTATTGTAGTCCTGCATATCAGTTAACTTTCGCTTTCACTACGGTCACTGTCCTTGCTTTGCTCTATGAATCAAGTAAATATAAAATTATGAAACATGATTATACAATGTATTTTTCTAACAGCATACCAATAAAAATACTTGATGGGTCAATTTCAGTTCTTGTATACTCCTGCTTCACTATTATTGAATATAACTTGATACAGTTTGGGTTATCAGTACTTTTCAGTTACCTTTTGTTTTGGCTAAAGATGAGTATGATTTGACTTTCTGTTTGGAGGAGTGTTTGAGTGGCAATGGTGGGGGGTGAGATGGTAGTATAGGGTGCAATTTGCCATATGAGGATTCCGATTCGGTTGAACTAACCACCTGTTTATTATGATATATTCACCACATGTACTTCATTAAACTATAACTAGTTGATTGTAAAACAATGATGGGGCGAGCCTTCGCACAAAGCATAGTTGACTCAATGGTTGACTTTATAGTTGTGCTTAGGCAGATCTATAGCTAAGCACATCATTCATGTTTGTTCTTTGGAAAGAAAGCAGACTGCCAAAGCACAGATGTGCCGGTTAGTATAAAAGCTTACATCAAGGACTGTAGCATACACAGATAACGATATGTTCACTGAGGGAGCTCAATTCTTGATGCTACACTTATTATAGCGCAATTTGTGACTGACCGTTTCATGGATAATGGCCGGCTCTTGGAGTTGGAAAGCTTGTGTAGTCAAGATTTTCTAGTGATAGCGAGCACAGCTATGTAGATAATGGATCAAAATCTGCACAATCTTGGCGATCACATCATGTAGATTTCAAATTTTTATCGTGCATCATGTAAAAAAGAATTTAATCAGATTTAATACGGAATCACGTACCAAATGCAAGCAAGCAAGCAAGACTGTTTCTCGACTAGTGTGGGGTTCGCTCAGGCTCGCCCCAATTATACAGTTAAAGCCATACGGTGTATATACATACATGTATATACTATTTGACTGCATGCTTTATCAATATTGCACTTAATAAATAACTGTATTATAATTTTTATGGATCAGACAGTAAAACCTATACAATCAGAATATTGACCATACCGTTTAGTTTATAATGTATATAACAGCTGCTAATGTAGTTAATGTAAAAAGTCCATTTCAGTCCAACATTATTGATTCATAATTTACCTGATGCTCATCTTTAGAGGCTCCATATTGTAGCAATAATTGAACAATCTTTTCATCAGTAGCATAGTATATTGGGGTGTGGCCATCCTACAGTATGTGGGAAAAATAATTAACTTGTAATATTAAACTGCTCAACTAACATTATCTTTTTCATTGACATTAGCACCTTTAGATAGTAACATCCTCACAATACCACTATCTGAATGGAATCTACCACGGTAATGCCTAAACTCTCGGAATTCTGACAATGTCTGCTATCATAGGTGTAACGCAGTATAATAAATATGAGCAATAGTATTGTGTTAACATACAGAAAAAGTTGAATGTGGTTCTTCTTGTGATCCAACAACACGGTGTGGTGTCAGGCCAAGCTAAAAAAATGGGGTGGAATTAAATATTTTAAACTTGTTGCATACACGATAAGTGTAAGGTCAACATACAGGAAATGTTGAAGTTGAATGTGGTTCTTCTCGTGCTCCAACAGCATTGTGTAATGGTGTTAAGCCAAACTAAACAAAATGGGATAGAGTTAAATATTTTGTAGGATGAAAGACATGCATAATATGTGTGCATGTACTTATGTTGCTAACTTTGTTTTTCGTATTAATGTTGGCCCTGTGTTTTACAAACAATTCCACCATATTTCTAAAGCGCTTTATTCCATGGTCCATTTTTTCAATAATCAAGGAATGAAATGGAGTGAAGCCTCTCTATAGAAAAAAAAGCATTATTTAATTTGTAACCATAATAACTATAATTATTGATAATGCATTTGGGTCAGCACCAGCCTATAGTAACAACTCAATAATCCTATAATTACACCTATTATTACAATCTTCAGCCACAATACATGTATTTAATGAAGTGCAACCACTCTTATAAATATAACAATTGGAAAGTTTAATGAAGTACAGTATACTGTGTAATAAACACATACTTTATCCCTAATACTATGGTCAGCACCAGACTTCAGTAAAAGCTCAACAATCTCCACACTTCCATGGCTGACAGCACAATGTAATGGAGTATACATGAGGTCCTATATTTCATAATACATTTTACTGATCAATAATTGTGCATACATGTATATTACACATGTACATGTAGTAAGAATTTAAATTCACAACTATTATGATGATGGGATGAGATACTGAGTCGATTTCCAGATTGAACGATTGCCAAAAAGTCAAATCATAACACTGAAAAACGCTCAACTAGCATCGTATTGAGAATACAGCTTAACTCACAGAAAAACTTTATTTAAATATGAAGTTCCACACACTATTTTAATCCTCCATAACACTGTACAGTGAAGTCTGACAATACTTAAAATAACGAGAACCGTTCAGAATAACACACACACGCACAATACAACACACACTGTACAACACACACATTGACTGACTTTATTCTGTATAGTATAATCAGCATTATATGACAGTAGTAATTCAACAGCTGTTTCCATTCCATGAGAAGCAGCGAGATGTAATGGAGTATTACCATGCTATATGAATTAACAATTTAAAATAATAAAGTAATAAACCTTGCATGCATGTATAGTATATAATACATACCACATCTTTCTTGTCAACAATAGCTCCATATTTCACAAGTAATATCATAACTTTGTGTTGACCCTTTTCAGCAGCAAGATGCAGTGGAGTGTAACCATCCTACAGGTAATAGTTATAGCATATTGATCAACCCCAATCAGAGTACGGTATGCTACACATGCATGTTGTACACACATTACACTATGCAAGTGGTCAAATAGCCATGAGAATGATAGGTACTTGGTAACATAAATTTATAATGTATAATATGTGTATTGCACTGATGTACTCTTACTTCGCATATTGCTGATTTAGGGTCAGCACCAGCCTGCAATAATAGCTCAACAACTCTCTCATGGCATTCTTGATCATTCTAACATCATTAATGAGAAATTAACATAAACGTATAATCATATACGTATATAGCGGTAGTATATACTTTATCCACTGTACTATGATCCGTACCAGCCTGATGTAGCAATGATTCAGCACGCCTGCTGCCAAAGACTTTTGCAATAGCAACATGTAACAGAGTATGCTGACCACTCTAATGAAATCATTAACAATTAATTGAAATTATGAATTATAATAAACATCATACTTCATCCACTGCATCAAGATTAGCACCAGCCTGCAGTAATAAATCAGCAATCCTGTCAAGGCCCATTTCAACAGCAATATATAATGGAGTATGACCCTTCTAATGAATATAACTTTAAATTTTAAGCTCAATATACGCATGTACAGTGGACTCCCTCTAATCTGGCCACCTTGGGACAAAAGCAAGTGGTCTGATTACTGAGATAGTCACTTTACAGGGAGTTTTCTATGTAATTAGTACACAAATTATGCAATTCGTGGCTAAAGGAGATATAGTCACATTAGGGAGGTGGTTGCGCTTCCCTGAATAGCAAAGTCCACTGTACATACTTCATGTACATGTACATTGTACGTATTAGGGTCAGCTGGTATCAATATTGAAGTTGGTGTCACTGCACTGCATGTACATTAGTACGATTTCATAATAAGGAATTAGAATATAATAATATATATGGTCGATGGGGAAGCGTTATATCAAAGATTGAAAATACATATCCTACAGGAAAAAAAATAGTCAAAGCAAAGCTAAAAATGTGATTTTCAGCTATATAACATTATTGAGTAAGTGCCACTTCAATGAAATCTTAGTTTCGTATACCATAGAGAATAATATACCTAGTTTGTTGTATTTCAATCTTTGAAGCAGTTTCATCCATCCGTGGACGCCAGAAACATTGATACAAATCTTGACAGGAATCATTGCAATACATGTACATGGGATTGCTGTATTCCAATTAATGCACTGCCCCCTCGACCGTACATATCTATAATTATTCTAATTATATACTCATTATGAAATCGTGCTATTATGTAATTTGAAATAATTTCATTACAGTAGGAAACAGCACAATCGGTAAATGGTCAGATAATGTGTGCTAATTTTTACACAGCATAAAGCCTAATATATGTACAGGTACTTGTTTATTGACCCAAACCATTACCACATCCACTTTCAGCATTAATCATTCCACTAACACTGTCTTTCTCATTTCTATTGACTCCATATTTCAACAATAATTCCACCATACTTTTGTCGTCCTTTAGTACAGCATAATGCAATAGAGTACACTCATCATCCTAAACATAATTGAAACATAATATAGTAATATAAAATTGCAAACTGAATTTATTAACCCGAGCGTGGGCGGAGGGTTATAGTAGTCGGTTTGTGTGTGCATGTGTCTGTCTGTGTGTTACTGTGTAATCTCTGTGGATACTTGATGGTAGAACCTCACTGACACTCTATTGAAGGCGCTTGATGTCGATAATTCCACGATTCAAAGGATTTTTCAAAACATGGCCAAGGTTAAGACAAAGATGTTTGAGTATTTTGATCAATAGTTTCACTGGTCGCCATTTTCTCTAACCGCATCCCTCGCGGAGCACATGTTGTAAAATTTGTTTATTTTGTTAGTCACGCCTAGAATTTACTCTGATGATAGCCCAGCTCCTGGGGTGGCATCTACTACTATGAAGACTGGCCCTATAGCATGGCCCTAGAGTTTCTAAAGCTTAGTACTCTTCTACTTACTCTTCTGCTGGACTATATTTTATAGTAATTGTGAGTTTTTTAGTGTACAAATGCTGGAGTCTGTCCTAGTGAAACTTGATGGTCTACTCTACAAGTTTACTACATGCCTGTAAGTTGTTACTTGGTTTAGTTTATTTGGTTGTTTAAGTGTGAAGAATACTTGAATAGTACGTTGTGTTATACTGTAAGAGTTTGCTGGATTGTATGTGCATGGACAGATGTAAGAAGCTGTGTTGTCAAATCAGGTTTCTATTGGATCACATGTAAATATTGTATAGTGTATATACATGTATGGCCGCGAGGGTTCAGCACTTTAGTGCTTTAATCTATGCATGGTTGCCATAGCAATGAACATATGTGTAATTGTTATTAACAAACAACTAATGCATTAAAGTAAAAAAAGACAGTGATGAACATCCTTCCGTGCCAAACAAAAGAGAAATGAGACTATTTTCTGCTCTATCTGTTTGTGGGCATACCTGAAGGAAAATCCCCTTGCAGTAAATTGTTACAAAGCAATTTTTTACAGTCACGGCAAGCTAAATTTCCCATGTTATTGCACATAATACAATGAAGCGTTTTCTTTTTTTTCAATTTCATCTTGAACAAACACCAGTGCATAAACATTTTTAGACTTTCAAACTTGGTTAACTGAGAGGTAATAGCCTATATAGATGACAAAAATATCCGTATTTTTTTTATAACAGGTTAAAAGTATAGCCAAAAAAAGTAAAAAAATTATGTTTTTAAAAGCAATGCTTTGAATTTGTGTGGGCATGGAATACTTTATGATCCACCAGCGTGTTTCAAATACTAAAGTTATTAGCACATGCACACATACTACATGGACTTTCAGCTATACCTAACACAAGTAACTTACTTCATAATACACCACTGAACTAGGGTCAGCACCAGCCTGCAATAATAGCTTAATAATTCTCTCATGGGATTTTTCAAATGCAACAACTAATGGAGAGCGACCACTCTAACGAATGAATATCATCAATAAACATTAAGTACAGTATATAATAAACACATACTTCATCGCCAATATTATAATTAGCACCAAACTTTAGTAACAGCTCAACAATCTCCCCATTTCCATGACTAACAGCACAATATAATGGGGTACAACTGTTTGGCTAATAATAATTGTAACATTATAATTATTAAGTTTAGTGTTCGACAAGTGTAAACTCACTGAAGAGACTTGTTTGTGTAAATATGAGGCATCACAAAGTTTAAGGATAACTTCCACAATTTCAATATCCTGAGCTTCTACAGCACAATGTAGTATAGTCTGACCATACTGAAAATAACAGGAACCACTTTAGAATAACACACACAATACAAACACTATACAATACAAACACTATACAATACACATTGACTGACTTTATTCTGTATAGTATAATCAGCATTATATGACAGTAGTAATTCAACAGTTGTTTTCATTCCATAAGAAGTAGCGAGATGTAATGGAGTATTACCGTACTATAATAAAAACACACTGTAGATAAAGCCCTATAGGCAATTGGGATTCACCAGTTGTGAGTTTAAAAAAAATTGAGTGTTTAAAAATTCACAATTTGTGTATATGTGCGTAATAATCGAACGATAATAATAAAAACATGCTAACATAAATTATTGCCAAGTAAAGCAGCCGGACATGCAATATGCTGAATCCTGCCAGGTCAACTCCACGAATGTAAAACAAGTCAAAAAAGCTTAACTTGCCCAGTGGCATGTAGAGCTAGCATCTATAGTGTAAATCCAGTTTAACTAATAAACTATACATACCTTATCCTTCTCATCAAGAATGGCTCCTGATTTCACAAGCAATGCTACAGCTTCATCATGACCTTTTTTAGCAGCATGGTGTAATGGACTTCTCTGAAGCTGAGTGGTAAATAATATGCATGTACACTTGTAGTTACTAATAACAAATGTATAAACTATTAATACCAAATAAATTACTAAATATGTTTCAAAATGCATACCCGATACTTCCTATTAATGTCTGCAATTGCTCCATTATTCAATAGTAACTCCAATGTCTCTATATTACCATCGACAGCATCATATAATGTGGTATACCAATACTGCAAAATAACCATATTATATACACGTATATATAAATTGAACTATAACAATTACAAAAATTTGTGATACACATGTATACCCTAATGATGCTTAACCCTTTAGTAACCGAATTAATCTTTGGCCTGTAAACTCTTGCTGACTCAGCACTTTTGTAATGTCTGTGCTGACCGTACGGTGAGACTGACTGTAACCAAACTCGGGTGTCATTGTTAGCGTGTCCAGTTCTCATAGTTAGTGACAGAAATTGTGCACTCTAATTGCTGTTATCATGGAAACGGGGTGACCAAATCCTCAGTGCAACCACCAATTTTACACCCACTTCTGCCATTTTGCAGCCCCACCCCCATACAAGCCACACCCAATGCTCTGCCTGGCCATTTAGAATTATACCCATAGCTTTGGTAGGTGCTCAAATTGCGTCAAAAAATCCCCAAAAGTGGCAAGGGGCCGTGTCCCTTCGAGAAGGGGGTCAGCTCCCCCCCCCCCCGCCCCTTTTTTAGGAACCTTTGTTTTTTTTTTTGCAAATGCAAAAAGGCAGGTTCTTACATGCTTTTTTCACTTTGTTATGGACTCAAATGTTATGGGCAGAGTTGATGATGACGCATATAGATATCTATGGTCGTTAAAGGGTTAATTCAGTTCCCAGACTTTTGAGTCAAATGTAAACTTATTTATGGTTTCAATTGCTGTGAATTATTGATGTAATGATTTGGATACATACCCCTTCAGTCATGAAATAAAATTCTATTGCTTATTTACAAATCTATTTCCTTGTGCCCAATATTCTAAATATTAACCTCGTTAGCTTTATGAATGTCAGCACCAGCTTTCAGCAGCAACTCAACAACTTCCTTTTTACCCTTCCTAGCCGCATGGTGTAATGGAGTCCTACCATACTATACATATATCATATAATATAATTAACTTTCTGTATCTACATGTAGTACATTACACATAATGTATACACATACTTACACCATCTTCCTTGTCAATATCTGCTCCATATTCTATAAGTAGTCTCACAGCAGCACAATTACCATTCATAGCAGACAGGTGCAACGGAGAGAGTTTCTGTTGTGAATAATACTTATAACAGCACTTATATAGTCATGAGACCTCTGAATGCCACTATAAACCTGCCATTCAGTTGATGTAGCATTAACATTAGCTCCTCTCCTCAGTAGTGACTCCATTATCCCAGTGTCGCTGCAGTGTTTGGCAGCTTCCAACAAGAGATCATCAAAATTCTACATGGGACAATCACAGGATAAAAAAATTATACTTATTATTTGTCCATGCAGGAATAGTGATTTGACTACTGATACACATGTATACCTCTTCTTCTTTAGCAATCTCTATCAAATGATCAGTAAGCTCTATCTTGGTAATACCCTGTTCCTCCAGCAGTGACAATATTCGTGAATTGGTGAGATCCCTAACCACATCAGGAGCAAAGAACCGAAAGACACTGTACGTGATGATGATGCACTTTTTGGAGATACGAACAATTTGAATGTGAGAAGACCAATTGAACTGGCTTTTCAGTAGTTGATCCCAGCGATGGACACTCTTCCCTTCCCAGGAGTCGTTTAAGTGAACCGTAAATTGTGGTAATCCAGCGAAAGTGACAGGAGCTACTGTAGAATCGCTATCGAATACTTGAGCCAGTGTTCCCAGATCGGTTGATTTCAGGAACTGTAATAAAGCATCTTCATAATCCTGAACGAGTTGATCCAACTGTGGTTCCCGGATGAGTTTCTGGAATACATCCAACAGACGGTAGTTCATATAACCGATCAAATCGCATCGAATAAGGCAATGAAGTATTTTACTTGGCTCATTCATTTGGTCAATATTGGATAGAACATCCTTAACAGCAGCTGTGTTCTCTCTTGCACGGGTCAAATGACGATTCAACCGCAATTGAAGCGAGCTGACATTGCGGATTGCTAATGAATGTTTCCCAACTTCGTCTAAAAGATGATCAAATTTATCCTGGAGGGTATTGGCTTCTTCAAGCACTTCTTGTTCACTTTTCATTTTGATTGATTCTGATAAAAAAAATTGTCACTCAGTCAGTCTAGCATCTATTCGATCTTATTGGAAAATATCTATGATAATGTCAAACCTGAGGGGGTGTTTCCAATACTGGGTGTTCCCATTTTCTCTTCATCATCATACCGAGGTGGTATGACCGATTGCTCCTTGATTCTCATCTCTGTGACTAGTTGTTTTAGGATCCCTTGGGTCTCCATTGCCTTAAACACATCATCCTTTGCTCCAGGACTCTGCCTGACTTTCAATATGGCTGCATCCCACAGAATCCTTGCGCCGGTGTATCCCTTTTCCCTCAGAACGTTATTCTTCACGGATTCATCTATAATATAATTACTATACAGTTCCACAGTCAGGGACTCCAGAGTATCGCTGGAACTATCTAATAAGCTACAAAGCTTCCCCTGATATTGTCTCAGGATAACGGCCATTTCGGCCTCCCTGGTGGGAGTGGCTAGCTTGTGGGAATGTAGGCGTAGTCGACAGTCGACACGTTTTGTCTTGTGTTGTGTGTGTGTGTTGCATTACATGTCTAACCGAATGATGTCTAAAAGAAAAGGGAAGCACAGGGGTAAGTGTATAATAATATTATAGTGTTTTTAACGTACGATAATATAGGGGTAACGGAGGAGTATGGAGATGAATGGAACAGAGCAAGTAAACGATCCAACGGAGAGAAAGTGAGATAAATAGACTCAAAGTAATTAAATGGCTACACAACACAAACACACTCCTCTCTCTCTCTCTCTCTTTATCGCTCTCCTTTCCTCCCCCCACCCACCCCCATCCTTTCCTCTTTTTCTTTCTGTAGGATGATTCCTGTGAGTTATTGTAATATGTTAGATTACTATAGACCCCCTTGGCCAAAATAGGTGTTCAATTAAAACAATACCGTATATGGGCGTGGCAGTGATAAGAAATTTTTTTCCCGAAAAATCGTCCGCCATTTTATAGGGCAAAAATTGTATTGTGGAGGTGGAGATAGCCTTCTTTTTGCTGAAATTCTTTGAAGTAGAGTATCTTTGCAAACTTTAA
>JAYJLX010124851.1:0-19420 GCA_036873525.1 Chalinula nematifera
ATTCATAATCTATTTTTTAAAAACCATGTATTTCTTGCGAAGGCTCGCCCCAAACAATGCTTTGCATTCTGCTAGTAATACACAGTATGCAATACTACTACCACGATATAATTATTGTACAGTATAGTTACTTACACCCAGTATGCTATGAAGCCATTGAGAGTAACCCATCCTTCATTGTTAGTCTCCACCATTAGAGGTGCTTCATCAGCCAACATGTACTCCGGACACACACTGAACAGCTCCTGTTCGGATTACAACAAATATTATTAATGCTAGTGTGCCTGTTTTAATTAATGTACATGTACGTATCTGGAATCATTAGATACATGTATATCGTATAAAAATTGCCAAAAAAAATTTGGTATGCACTGTTTTTCCCTTGACTATATCACTGTTCTTCATTTTTAGTGAGTCTGTATTACACAGTATACTGTACTGACATTTATACAGAGAACATGTGTTATATGTACACTACTTAATGTACCTCTAGTTCAGCTGGACACAGAGCTTACGAGTGCACAAGGCGTGGTCGTTTGCAAATGGCGGCAACAGCGCAGATCTTCTTTAGCTGATTATATGTATTGGATGATTATTTCTAGAGTTTTCCATTGCAAATGGCTCAGATTTTTACCGAGTTAGTTGTTTCTAGGGTCAATTTTATTGCATCATTTACTATACAACAGCAAAAACTGCAAAAAGCCACATCTATGTATATCTGCCATACATTTATTCCACAAAGGAGGTGTGGTTTCGCTCGTTTTTGCCCCTTTTTTTGCCTTTTTTAATCAAGAAAGTTGCAAACATTCCTTCACGCCTTGAAGTGAAAAGGGTCTATGTTATGCGTCTACAATTGGTGTGACCAAGACATGCCCACTTTCCCAATGCAAACCTTTTTATAGTATTGCAACAGCAATAACAAAACAACAGTTCCTATGTACCTTTTTCTTGCAATTCTAAAGAAGGGAAAACGTACTTTATGTGCTCGTGGTTCACGCACTGTAGTATGTAGTATTCATAATAATTGTCTCTCACCATGCCACCCAGACACACTCCTTTTCATGCAATTGCAAAGGGAAACTGTACTCCATATACTCCTGGTTTATTGTAATGATGTACTGTAGGGGTGTTATTGACTCACAGTGGATGGAGGTAATTGTCTCTCAGTGTTAGGCTATTAATGTAACCGAATCTCCTCAAAACCTTCCATGTTGTCTCGTGACGTCCCCTCAGTATGAACAACTTGTTAAGAAATAAAAATCATATCAGGAAAAAAAAAATAAAGACACAAATATTTCAATTTTATTTTTTAATAATAAATACTATGCATGATGTATATTATAATTGAATAATGAGGTGCTTTACCATTGCCGAGACCATTGTCCCAATACCCCTATCCTATTGGCTGGTACCCAGTAGGACTTACGAGACGACAGAGAAGAACTGCACAAATTGGCTCAGAGAAAGTTACGTACACAAATCGGAAGGACATCTACTATGACATTAGACCATGCGGCTTTCAGCACGTTCTGGTCAGCCACACCCCTTAGGGTGTGGCATATTTCACTTTCCCAAAATGGCCGAATCTTCCTCACAAACCTCATCTTCCCGTCCAACTATTGACGAGTTTGCTGAAACTCTACAAGAAGAAGAAAGATGGTACCAACTAGGTATATTTATGGGCGCTCCCATAAGCGAACTGAAGACGATAAACGACATGAAGAGCCAAGCTGCCTGCGACATACTGATGTTACTGATACACCTATACGACTGCCTGGAGAGGAAGGGGAGGCCATTAACATGGGAGGCAATAGCAACCGCACTCAGGAGGTTGGGTAACCACGCATTGGCAGAGAAAATACACTCGCAACATCACAACAAGCCTACACCACCAGCCATTATACCACAGGGTAGCGTATCAGCCAACCCTAACCCTAACATACAGCACCCAGTAACCAACACCAGCTCTGATACTACGGTACACGCATACACTATCACACCCAGAACCATAGGCACAACCTCACACACTGCTGTAGGTACTAATGACAGCTCTAATGATGTGGGGGCGGTTATTGTGAAGCACGAACACTGTCCTATATTCAACGAATATTATTCATTGGATGAAACATTTAATGAACTTCTAATGGAAGTCAAGGATGTCTTTATGAGCAAGGGGATTCGTTATTTGGACAAGGTACAGGATGTGTTGAGACGTAGGTGTGGTTTACGACCATTAACACAAGAGAAGACAACACCCAATGCTGTGTTCACCAGAGTAGAAGAAAAATGTTCCATCATTAACTTCCGTATTCTGGTGTTTCTGGTTAGGAGTCTCAAATTAGGGAAGACATTGCTGGAGCAATTGGAAACCTTGAAGGGAGCTGTTGATCGGTTCAAATCATCGGCTAATATGGTGGAATTAGTTGATCTAATCAAAAGTAATCAGATCACACCCACTGGCGATCAAAAGATGGTGAAACTGAAGGTTCGGGAGTTTTGGAGTGAATTCACAATGGAACAGTTTGAAGTAATCATCAACGAAATATTCCTCACCCTCTATGATATCATGACACATGTTACCGTCACAAAGGGCTGCATCTGCCTCAACTGGATTATTCCCAATATCGACACCACTGAATTACTCCCTGAGCTACCTTTAGAGTTGGTTAGTCTCGTTGGAGTGATTTATCTACACATTGGAAGCGACGTCATCTACAACATCGAAGGAGAAGGATGTGAATCGATCGAAGCAGCCATGATACAAGCGATTGAACTAAAGAACACACGAGCAATAGAGCTGTTACTAGCTGTGGGTTGTAATCCAGAAGTAGCCACCTACAATGGAGATAATGCCGTGACCAACATAGTGAATATCAGAGCTATCGAGAGTAAGGAATCATCATCATCTGGTAGCAGCCACAGTGTGGATCACGTGTGTATCTTAGGCCATAACAAACACGTGGAGGCCATTGTTGATCCAGCCAGTCGAGGCAGTAAATCTGAAGAATGTATCTCATGTATCGTGAAAGAGAAGATGGTCAAGCATCTCCATCAAGAAAATAATGTCCTTCAGCAAAAGCAAAGAGAAATGTTTCATGAAATTGATTTACTTTATCTAACCATTAAGAATAAAGGTATGTTATTATTATAATACTATCAGTAGAACTATAATACACATCATTACATTACTAGATTCAGAGCTGGATGAACTACAGTTAAGAGCTAAGGAAAAGCAAAAACTTATAGGTATATATCTTAAAACAACTAATATTAAAGGGCACTTAATATAGCGTTTTTGAACTTTCTAAATTAATTCATCGTTTTAGTGGTTATTGCTATACCAATCATTTTTTTTTACTAACAGGTAAAACAATTAGTTGACTATAGAATGGAATTTACATAGTTAACGAACCTATTAATAGTGAGCTTACCCCTACTTGCTAAAATTGCTAAATTATACCCAACATACACTATGGGAAACTTTGAGTGACTTCGTCGCTCAGTCAATAAATCCCATAAAAACCTTTACCACATATATAACCTATACATATAGATGCTGAGATTACCTTGTTGAAGAAAAGCTTTGAAATATTGCAGAAAGAAAAAAAAGGTTTGTATCGGTAGTTAAAATTTCATATTTCATTATGTGTTGAGTATACGTACGTAGACTTTAAAGCTATAAGTGATCAGTAATTGTATATGTGTATTATTATTCACAGATAAATTAACTCAGGAGTAATTACAAAATTATAAGAAAAAAAAATTCTAGCGCAATATAAATAATTATTACATTATTGATTCTAATAAATCAATAAAACAAAAATAATAATTATGAGCAAGTAGGAAAATTAGAATCAATAATGTAATATTTTACTATGCATATAGGACTTTACTCACATCTCATATTTTTACGTATGGAAACACCCTATAGTGTATCAGGACATTGAATCACTGATAATTTTTAATAACTCCTATTTTAATTTGAGATGGGTATTTCATGTTTTATTTATACATAATGTATTATTAAATTAGATTGCATTGATAAGTTAATGATACAAAGACATTTTACTTCAATAGAAGTTAATATGTTCCATGTGTAAGTGATGTACTCCATGCGATTCTATTGAGAGAAACAGCCTCAATTTTCAATTAAATATTGTTTTTTTTTTGACCTGTAATTTTTGAATAGCGTAAATTTCTGGAAATATGATATATCACATCATAACTATATTTCTATAGATGCTGAGATTACCTTGTTGAAGAAAAGTTTTAAAATATCAAAAAAAGAAAAAGGTTTGTATTAATACTCTAGTCAAAATTTCATATTGATGTGTTGAGGTAGACTTTAAGTAAATCTAATTATTATAACCCGAGCACATGGGCGGAGGGTTATAGTAATCGATTTGTGTGTTTGTCTGTCTGTCAGTGTGTGTGTGTGTGCGTGTGTTACCATGTATCTTTGCGATTACTTGATACCATACTTGCTCCTAATTAGGTGCATGTGCTTACATGCCCACAGGAAGAAAACATGTGCTTGTAACTAAGTATCCGCTTAAATGCCATCAGGTGCGCTTTTAAAGTAACTAGGCTAAAATTAATTAATTGCAGAGAAGGTGTGGTCTCAATCTAGATAATATCTATTCTTAGAATAACGAATTTATTGCGTATGCGCTTATATCTAAAGTGCACCTAATTGCAAATGGAAAGATAATGAATAATTTATGCGCTTATATGTAAATATGCGCTTAATTGCCAATTGTGCCTAAATAAGAACGAGTATGGTAGTAGAACTTCACTGGCATTCTATTGAAGGTGTTTGGTGTCGATAATTCCACGATTTGAAGGATTTCTAAAAATATTGCCAAGTTTAAGATTATTGTGTATTACGATCGATAGTTTTGCTGGTCATCATTTTCTTAGACTGTGCCCCTTGAGCACATGTTGCAAAATTTATCAGTCATGCCTACTTACAACTTTGATCATGGCCTCTCTGAAGGCTCTTACTCGCTTCTACTGTTGCAAAGACGTGGCCCTAGCATGGCCCTAGACTTCCTATAGGAGTTGCTGTTAAGGCAGAACTTCTCATGTATCTTTTGCTGGACTGTTGTCTTGAGATTGTGAGTGTGAAAAATGTAGTCTGGGGACCCGCCCATTCGCAATGAGGAATGATCTGGCAACATGCGTATACCAAACTCATCTCAATGGGATTAGAAAAATTTAATTATTTTTGATGATGTAAGCATTTTTAATCAAGTACACATGTATCTTTTGCATATAAATGTCATCGAGCCCCACCCATTTTCGGCAACATCAAAAGGTAGCAGAAATCCTGCTACCGAGATAAGTTTGGTATACGCATGTTGCCAGACCATTCCTTGTTGTGAATGGGCGGGTCCCCAGACTATGAAAAATGCCTGGAGTTGATATCATTTGTAACTTGATGGTATTTAAATGTATGCTGCGTTATACTGTAAGTGCATATAGTGTGTATGCGTGAGCTGAACTGTATGCAGTTTTTCTACTGGTGTGTAAACTGCATGTGTGTTGTCAAATTGCATTGGATCAAATGTATACATGTATACATGGATGGCATATGGCGAGGGTTCAGCACTTTAGTGCTTTCACTATTAATATTAATCTTCTTTTTTTAACCCTTTAAAGCCTCGTCAATAATTAGCAGTACTAAGCCCTACACCAGTTTCTCCCTACCCCATCCGGATGAGTTGTCAAGGATTGAAAGGGAGGGAGGGTCAAGGATTGAAAGGGAAGGAGGGTCAAGGATTGAAAGGGGGGGAGGCTGGCTGAGGGAGCCACCAGTATGTAAACCGGATGATGTAATAGAAGACAATATGTCAGATGTCAGTGGACCGTTCACTGAGCTAAAGGAGCCTGATTGTCTTCCTCCTCTGATGTCTGAGATAGAGAAGTCACAAAAGTCAACCTCCATTATATCTCCAGTAATGAGTGGGAGTGGCCTCGGTTCATTGGATAGTCCATTACTATTAATCGATGATGATGTTAGAGAGATGAGTGCTCCGTTACCCGACAATAAAACCAAAGGTATTTATGCTAGCATCCCTTCGAAACCAGATGAGGAGTATTTAACTATGAAATCAGGCGTTAGTTTAGATGATTTGTTGTCAACAGAAGGTGTGGTCACCACACCCCTTCCCTCGGCTAAGTCGGTTATAAAAAAGCTCCGGGTGTTTGCCCAAAAATCTGAAGAAAAAACACTACAAGTGAGACAACCAGAGTCAGAAGTAAGGCCCAGAGCATCTACTGGGAATGGTAGTAATGTTGGTGTAGACAATCTGGATGATATCGATATATCACCATTGCTACGTCAAGGTAGCCATTGCTCTACCCAGTTTAATCAAAGAGCACTCCCACAATCGCCAATGAAGCTCAGGAAAGATTTGTCAGTTAATGGAAAACAGTTGAACACTAACAAATGCAAGAATGATTCGAACATATATGAAACCATTGACGGTGATGATGCAGCAGATTGGTTGAAACGATTGAGAGAGGCTAAGGCTAACCAAGCTAGGCAAGCTGTTATAAACGAAGACACGAAACAAGAACATGAACAGATAATGAATCGTTTCCTCTCCTTACCCCAAGTCCAGGAGTTGTGGTTGAACAGAGTTAAAACAGTATACCCAGACTTTAATGCACCTGACTCCATAACTAGTGTCCCGCCATTATTGATCAACCCGGCATATTTTGCTAGCAGGAATAGTAATGTGGAATCGGTTAAAGTGGCTGACAAAGATACTGTGTTTGAAGACGACTCTAAGACATCTGTTGAGGAGCCATTGCTTGAGGAAGCAGAGCACATCTTGTCAACGGGGGTTGTTCCCCTTGGAGCCCTGCCCTCTCCTCCACCCACTAGTTATCAATCATCATCTGCCGTAGATAAAGTTCTGGCCAAGTTGAACCAACGCTTGCTCCTTGAGAATGATGATAGTAGCTCAGAGGAGGACCATGATGATGATGATGATGATGATGTTAATGGTGATGATGGTGTTACACCAGACAACGTTCAGCATAAGGATGATTTTGACAGGAACGAAGCTTTGCTGTGGTCAACCAATAAGAATTCAGTAAGTGTTAATGATATTGACAAGGATGAAGAGTCTGATAGGGAGTCCTCCTCCCAGGCCCACTGATACAGACATGCCCCGCATTATAATTGTATAATGTATGTACAATGTGTGCTTCACTATGTTTCATATGGTTTGCCTATTGATCCTGTTTTTCTTATTTGTGTATTGGATGTTACTTTATATTAAGCTCAAGCTAGGGTGCATGTGGTATGTATATGCTCAATTAGCTCTACAGTTCCCTGTATGCACTGAAGGTATCAATTTTAATTATTTTGTAAAAAGATTTTAGAAACCCGGATTTTAGCAAGCGCAACATATTGTAATGTCATAAATAACTAGTACTACATGTAAATGTACATATCCCTCGCAGTACATGAATTTACCAGTGGCAAACTACCATATGCAACAAAGCTTTCAACTGATAATCATCAATGTAGTGACTGCCCACTGTTAAGGCTAAAAGTTCCCATATGGGTAACAAAATATAATTAGAAAAAAAAAGATTCTAGTACAACATAAATAATTATAATAAATCAATAAAACAATATGAGCAAGTAGGAAAATCAGAATCAATAATGTTATTTACTATTAATTTAATGAATGATATAATATACTATACTATGTATGGGACTTTACTCTGCCGAATTTTAATAAGAAAACAATTAACGAGCCTAAACCAGCTGTCAGTACCAACCCAAACCCAGCCATGAGCATCCATTGAGGAACACGGAGAGTGGATGAAGAATTCTTGGAACTATAGTACAAAACAAACATGACAAAATGGAAAAAAAACCAATGTTAAAACACAGTGAACCAAGCCACCCTGGAACTATACTTTATGAACAAATGCTATTCTGAAATCATACATATTAACAGAAGTTGGTACCATAAAAAAATTTATTCAGGTTTTTTTTTCTAACTCCACAAACTTTTTTTTTAATATTACGCAACGTTTACTTGGGTCAATGCTATATTTTTTTTACTATTGAGAGGAGTACAAACTTGTGCTCACAAAGTACTAACTTTAACTTCCTATATATTCCAATACATGTATTATTAGAGGTGGCTGAAATTGCTCTTTTATTGTAGTGTTTATTGTAACTACAATTGTCCCCTATGCCCCATAATTAATGCCATTAATAACTATTACTAACGGGTCCATGGCTACTGTTGTTAGCTTCATGATGGCTGTTCCTATGGTGTCTGGTTGGTGACAGGAGACAGGAAGGGGTGAGGGAACACCGGAATCAACACAGAAATCATCAGGTCTTTGCTCACTAACCTATAGAGAATAACAACAAACAGCTGCTGAATAATATGTATACACTTAGTTATTGAACAGTTCATATAAATATAGACCATACCACAGGAAGTGAATTAAATGACTCAGTAAATCAATTGACTTACTTAAACAAAGCCGAATACAATGCAATTGTATCATAATTTTAGTAATGTGTGTGTCTTGCCTGTTCAACAGTAGTTAGGTCAGCTTTAGTGGCTACAAACACACACGGAATGAGTTCAGTGACTGTAGTCTCAATCGTATTCTATATACCATTGAATAATACAATGATTAATCGATGATGGTACATGTACATGTAGATTATGTGTGCCTTACGAATAACTGTGCTGCGCTCTGGAATGAGGTTCTCTCTGATTGATCGTATAACAGGCAGGTAACGTCAAAGCTCCTCACTAGGTCTCTTACTGACTTGTTAGCAGTGTTATAGTGCTGATCCTGTGGATCGTACTCACACTCATGGAGCTATAAGGACAGAGAAAATAACATGGCAATTTACATTTGGCAATTAGAATGATGTAGAGTAATACAAGTATTTGGTATAATAACTTACTATCAAGTAAACACTAGTATTCCCCACAGGTAGTGACTTAATACATATTGTATCACTATCGTCTTTATCTAATAATGACTCCTATAAAATACAACATAAACTCATTAATTACTCTGCCACTATCACGGTCATCCTTATTTAACGAGTCCTTTGAAATTGATAAGGATACAGTTCCCTTTATAACTACACCTCAATTCCCCTTGCCCCTGCAATTAACTATTAATTAACTAACCTTGTTCTTAACCACTAGTGATCTACAAAACGATGTCTTGCCACACCCCCTACTGCCCATTACACGACAGCGATACACTCGACGCGACTTATCACGAGGTTGTAGTTCTATAATTAGAAAAGAAAGTGAAATTGAAAACATTAAATTAATGTTATCAAACTGAAAACCTTTAAAAGCCGAAGCAAGGTCTCCTTTCAATACCGAATACCCCATCCAGGATAGGAACTGGGCAGTGTATGAATAATCCAATGATGTCTGCAATCTAATCATGATGCTATATAGATAACAATACTACCAGCATTGGACCTAATGGTCCCTATTATATTATAATTGATATACGTATACTACATGCATTGGACCTCATGATCTTTATTATATTATACATTATTAATAATACCCATTACTATTATATTGTAATATTATACATATAATACGCAGTATGCAATACTACTACCACACGATATAATTATTGTACAGTATAGTTACTTACACCCAGTATGCTATGAAGCCATTGAGAGTAACCCATCCTTCATTGTTAGTCTCCACCATTAGAGGTGCCTCATCAGCCAACATGTACTCCGGACATACACTGAATAGCTCCTGTTTGTATTACAATAGATAATTATTAATGTTTGTGTGCCTGTTTTAATTAATGTACATGTACGTATCTGGTCTGCCAGAATCATTTTACACATGTATATTATATAAAAATTGGCAAAAAAATTTGGTATGCACTGTTTTTCCCTTGACTATATCACTATAAACTTCTGTATTTCTACATTTTTAGTCAGTCTGCATTACACAGTATACTGTACTGACATTTATACAAAGAACATGTATTATATGTACACTATTTAACGTACCTCTAATTCAGCTGGACACAGGGCTTGGTCACCATCCTATGATATACAAGGTAATAATAATGGCTTTGATTTACACAATGTAAGATAATAACTTACTTTATCGTATCGTTTAAATAAATCTGTGAGGAACTTTATGGCCGAGTCGCTGAGCTCAACTACATTATCAGGTTGAGGGCTAAACCTACAGATAATATACAACATAGAAATAAACAGGTAAACCAATTTGGTGTGATCTAGACACGCCCACTTCGTTATGTAAACAGCAATGTACATGTAGATATGACAAAACAACAGTTCCTGGTCTTTCTACATTACGCATCTACAATTAATGTAACTGAGACACGCCCACTTTCCCAATGCAAACCCTCTTTATAGCAGCATTGTAGCAACTACAACAGAACAAAACTATACACTACCCATATCACACCATGTAACCATGACACACCCCCTTATCATGTAATCACTAAGAAGGGAAAGCATACTCCATGTGCTCCTGGTTTTAAGTGATGTATTGGTAGTATGTATGATTGACTCACAGTGGATGGAGGAATTGTTTCCCACCATGCAACCCAGACACACCCCCTTTTCATGCAATTTGAAAACATACTCCATGTACATGTACTCCTGGTTTAGTGTAGTGATGTACTGTAGGGGTGTTATTGACTTACAGTGGATGGAGGTAATTGTCTCTCAGTGTTAGGCTGTTATTGTAACCGAATCTCCTCAAAACCTTCCATGTTGTCTCGTGACGTCCACGCAGTATGAACAACTTGTTTAGAAATAAAAATCCTATCAGGAAAAGAAGAAAGAAAGAAAGAAAAACGAATATTTCCAGAGCTCTACAAAAAGCTACACACTTTATGAATTATACTATGTATCATTGAATGTCATACCCACTGCGATTGTGGACCACACCCACCCAGACTTACCATCTAACGTCAACCCATTATCACAGATCCCCAGAGGTGTGTTATGGTGGACAATATTCTTGACATCTTGAAGGGCTTGGGGTTGTAATGGGGCATCGAAACAACGAATCTATACACATGAGAAATAAACTTAGAATTATGGCCATGTTTTGAGTATGTGATTATTATTTAAACAAACTTCTACAGCTTCTAAAAGAGCAAGATAAACACTATCATACAATACAATACTGAATAATTAAAACGTTGGGACAGTTAAGTTCATCTTTCTGTATAACATATATTCAATAGTTCCATTATTAGTTGACTCTCTGATAACCTGTGTATTTTCAGTACTATAAACTTGTCTCATAAGTTACATACTTGGAAATCGTTAATCTCTTGATCACAAAGAATATCATCATTATCAGCATCACATATCTATTGAACATAAAACAATCAATGTGAAATGTGAATAACAATATCTGGTGGGGGGGGGGGGGGGAATGGAGGACCTACTTTAAAGATCCTCTCTAATGCAGTAATGTAAGCCGGCTTCAGCTAATATAGAATAGAAACAACAATAACATACGTTTAGTGGCCATTAATTAAATCAATATAATGAAGGGGCGGGATTAAGTTAATAATTATAATGAAAGGCAGTATCCTGTTATTAAGTTGAAACAAAGCAGTACCCAGTTACCACGTAATGGTACTAGTTATTAAGTCAATTATAATTAAGGGGTGCTACTCAGTTATTAAGTTAATAAATACTTACAGTTCCTTCACTGATATTATATAATGGAGCTGATGGGTGGAGCACTGCTTTCTGAGCATGATAGAATAGTTCTGATATATTGTACAAATCTTTGGCAGAACACTACAGTAGAGGAAGCATACATTGTAATCAAACAGTGACTATAATCAAAGGGAAACAGCTAATAATCGAATTATGAAACAGACACAAACGAAAATAACACATTCGTTAAAGAAGGCAAAGCCTACACTACCACAATATAGTATATATACAGTGTGTGTTGTGTGTGTATACCATAATTCTGGAAATTTTCAGCTGGAAAAAATTCCAATAATTATTATGTAGTTTATTTTCATAAATGAGCTAAATTTATACAGGCTCTATTATTGTGTAAACAACTTTCATTGTTTTAATTTTCGAAATAAAACCAAAACGAAAATTTACGGTATGTGTGTGCTGTGTGTATAAAAATTATACTGTTATACATAACATGTACGTGAGTAGAAGTGATGATGACACAGTTGTACATACGCATATACCTCGATTCCAGTCTCCACCTCTACATAAGCATTAAGCACATCCTGCACTCTGACATTATATGAATCCACGTCATAGGGTAGATCACTCTAATGGAGAGAAAGAGAGAGAGAGGGGAGAGAGAAAGAGAGAGTGTATGTGTGTGAGAGAGAGAGGGAGGAAGGAATGGAAGGTAAAGAATGAGAGTGAAGGTTGTAACTTCCATCTACCTTATTGCCAGCCAATATGATGGGCTTGTAAGTGTTCTCATCCGAGCACTGTTTAATGAGTGGTAGCCAGTAACCAGTCACCTGACAGAGGAAAGAAGGGTAGTGAAATAAGAGATAATCTTAAGGAATGAAAGTGGGTGTGACTGTAATAAGATAGCAAAGCACTATATATTATAATAGTAGGGGAAACACTCCCACACTCATAGTCCTGCCCCGCCCATTTCCTTACCCTGCCCCGCCCCCTCTTACCCTATCCAATGCATCCTCTGATGTAATATCGTATACTACACAAATAACGTGAGCCTTGTGGATCTCCTCATTAAGGAACGAGTCGTCTTGCTCTCGAGCTAAGTAACAATGTAATGAAAATTGATGTAAGTAGTACTCTTGAGTAAGGATTCACACTATAAACATAACGTAAACGTAACATATATGTATCGAAAGTGAATACATTATAAGAGTATGAATCGTTAACATGACAAAAAGAGTTAAATTTTTTCAATTCCTTATTTCACGTTAACGATTCGTACTCTTCCTGTGTGTTCACTTTTGTTATGTACATGTATACGTTACATTTATAATGTAAATCAGCGTTATTATACCTGAAAAGTCAGCAATATGGGTGGGAACCTTCTCTGGGGTGACATCCCCTGGTATGGTGATCTCCTCAGCCCTCGCAGGTACCTAATAAGAAACAGCAAACTTTATTATACAAGAAACACTTAAACATAAGGATTGTTTTAGTGGACATACATTTATTGCTAATTGAAAGAAACCTCCATAACAAATTATGGTGGTCTTCATAACTTTTAAAAAGTGATTCACAGTGTTTTATACAAGCTATCAGATAGTTATTTGTTCAGTAACACCATTAACAGCTGTTTATACAGTGAACAAACATATTTGACAGACAAACAAACCAACACACACATAAATATGGTACTGGGTTATGTATGTACGCCCCATGTGGTACTTACCACTTCAGGAAATTCTTCCCCAACTAAGGCTAGGATAATGGAGGTCTTCCCACAGTCGGCTATGAATGAGTAGAGTAAAACAAAATTCAAACAACACATAGAATAAATCTTGTCCAGTTAGCTTATTCTAAAAAGGCTAAAAAGCTTGTTGAGGAAATTCGAGGAATACTAAAGTTACACTAGGCTGATTGCATACCGATATAAAGTGTCAATCGATATCAACAAGGTCTTAAAGTTTCAGTAATATGCTTATGGTATACACTCACGGTCTCCAACAAGAAGTATTCTGACTATCTTGACATCATGCACGTATTCAGCCATTTTATCATTCCTCCCCAGCCGTAATTAATTTTAAAAGGCGGAGCAAACGTTTGGACACGCCTATAAAATTAATTCATTCACTGACTGATCTGAATTATGTTCTTTTTCGATCTTTATGGTAGGTCTACTTTTAAGTTTATCATAGTAAAAATAAAATGATTCTTTTATTTGTATTTAGATATATAATGGCTACCCTTCCCTCTCTCAGTGAGTCCTCCACTGTCGAGTCCACTGTCGAGTCCACTGTCTGCCAGAAACCCTCCTCGACCACGTGTCCTCATCAAAATAACCAGACCCCTGTGGGATGTACTGTTGACGAATCCAGTAAAGATAATGGCCACACAGTACAAGAAATCGACGATCTAATTGCACAAAAAAAGTCAGAGATTGTTGATGATATCGAAGAACTACCAGAAATGAAAAGACAGTTGGAACAACTGACAAACCGAATCAACGAAACAAAGACGGAACTGGTAGATTGTAAGAAGCAAGTTGATGACGAGATACATGAAGTACTTGTTAAACTCCACCAATTTATTGACCAACGAGTGGCGGAGTTATTGGCAGTAAATACTCTGATTGCATCAACCAAGGAGGCACGTCTCTCATTACAGCAGGAAGGTATCCAACAACTGACGGAGTCCATTACTCACTGTCTCTCAGTCTCCTCCCCCAGTGAGCATAGTAATGAACAGTTACTAGCTAATGCCGATACGCTGCACAGTAGAGCTATTGAACTACGTGAACGATTCACAGCCATGCCTCTTGAGCCATGTGACACGCCCCTTATTACAACTGACTTCAACACTGAGGAGTTAGAGAATTTGATAACACAGTTTACGGTTGTTACTGATCCTAGTCCGAATGGTCCCAACTGTTCTGCTATAGTGCCACAACGAAGGCTTGGTCTAAGGGCAGTAATGAAAGTTAAGGTCGTCACACGAAATGGGCAAGGAGAAGCACTCATAGTGGGTGGGGCAACAGTGAGGGGTAGGCTGAGCTGTGATGGTGGAGTTGTCAATGATTCCCTGGATATCACTGATAATGGTGATGGTACATATCTTATTGATGTCACTACTAATCAACAATTAGGCCAACATCAACTCTCTATTACTGTCAATGGTTGGTATATTCAGGGTAGCCCATTTAGCCTTGATATAGTCGCACCGCAATGTGATTACACTAAACTCAACCAGCCAGTACAAGAAATCACTGGTATTATTCAACCAACGTTTATTGCCTTTGCTCGTAATGGTGACATGTTTGTAACTAGTTATCGTGACCAATGTATACACGTGTATGATTCAAGTGGTAATAAGAAAACCACCATTGGCTCTGGTCAGGGAAGTGGTGAGCTTCAATTCCAATCACCCTTTGGCATGGATATCGATGGCGATGTTGTTTATGTGGCTGAATTTGAGGGCCACAGGATTCACAAGCTAACAACAGGAGGAGAGTTTCTTGATACGTTTGGTGAAAAGGGTTCAGCCGTTGGACAGTTTAATGGTCCCTGTGATGTCAAGACCAGTCCCGATGGTAAAGTGTATGTTGCTGATAGACACAACAATCGTGTTCAAGTATTCAATCCTGACTGGAGTGTATCACATGTTATCGATGGTACAGGTTCAGGTGACTCGGAGGGGCATTTCAAGGATCCAAATGGTATTGCGTTTGATCTACTGGGTAATGTCCACGTTATTGCTTACAAATCCTGTTCTGTGACAGTCTTTACTTCCGTTGGACAGTTTGTCCGTCAATATGGTGACAAGAGTAATATAAATGGTCCAGGGGGTATTGCTACTGATCCGTCAGGCTATTGTTTCGTTACCAGCTATCTTAAGGCCAGTCTTTGTATATTCGATTCCAGCGGAACACTCATGCATACTGTGGGTGGGTTCAGCCATCCTATTGGTGTATCAGTATCACCTGTTAATGGATCAGTATGGGTTGCTGATAATGGCAATAACAGACTAATGGGGTATTGAGTAATGTTTTAGTGATTTTTGAGTTATGTGAAGTGGTTTTTTAGAAGTTTATTTGAAGAATTCAGTGAATTTTGTTGTTCAATAAGACATGCATGTAGACTTAGTGAAACAGTTACAGACACATGCATCCTGACGAAAGAATAATGGATCGATCTAAATCATAGATACAGAATAGAATAAGGGGGGAAAAGGCTCGGGAGAAGGTCACTTAAGGTCTAAAACTCAAAACAACCACTCAACCAGCACTAGTGCACCACGCCCATCAAAGGGCGGAGCTAGCTCGAGCTGGACGACGGTTTCGCGCCATTTTTTTTTTCATGGAAGAGAGGTTGACGAGATTCAAAAATGAACGTAAGGCAAGGAGATGTTTGGAAACCTTTGAACTCAAAAAGGGATGGTTATAAAAGAACTCACAAACTCGTCCTGAAAACTCCATACAGAAAAGTAACTGTTCATCAAGAAGAACCCGAGGACATAGAAAACCTTGAAGTCACATTCACACCACTTCAAACACCGATTCAAACCCCAAACATTAGCAGCCGAATTACCAGATCAGCTAAGAAAAAAGCATCCATTGATCCTTGTACGCAACAAAGATGTAACGAGTCAGCTCGGGCAAAGGAAAACATAGAGATAAATGGCTATGCTGTGGCACCTATGCCAAGGACTCCACGATTAAGAGACTCCTCCCCCTTAATAACTGTATCCTGTACTACTCCCTTGAGTTCCACTAACAGGAGAAGTGTTGAGAGGAGAATAGAAACAGTTACCAATGACATTGAATCAGGTATCGAAGATTTGGTATCATGGACCTCTGATATTGAATCGGGTAACGATGATTCAGAACCAGATACCAAGAATGTGGAATCAGGTACTTCCAATGATTTGGAATGTAATGGCAATGATTTGAAAGTGATTGTAAAGAAGCGAAGAAAAAGAAGGAAAAGAATAACAATGCCGCGGCCAAAGCCTAAAGCTAGGAGAAGACCAGATCCAAAGACATCACCAGTTAGAAAGACCATCAAGTTTCCCCTACCAGTGAGTAATACTGCGTCATCAAACACTAACCCAACAAAGGATGTTACATTGAATAACACAAGCAGGAAGACAGCTGGAACTGTCAATGAACCACAGCAGGAAGCTAGGGAAAGAAGAACGTCAGGAGGCAGAAAAAGGAAGACTGTACAACATCGTTCGCGTTCCCGAACTAAAAAACAAAATAGATCGTTGTCCAGTAGTAGATCGATAGAAACCAGTCCAGAACGTCCATCAACAGTACTATCTGTGAGAGATAACAAGCTAGTACAAACTGGACAATATCCTCATGCTAGTAAACCTAATGCCAGTAGTAAAAACTCCAAATCAACAAGGCGTAAAAGAAAGTCAGTATATTTCCCAAAAAGAAAGAAAACATAAGCCAAAACAAAGTAATTACATAACCGTTAAATAGTATACCAGAATTCCTTTCTTTGTTCTTTTTACAATTTTACTAACATGTAGTTGTCAATATAACCGGGTAATTATAAATGTTGTTTTAATATTGTTTTTAATAAAAGTGAAATAATTATGTTAATTGAATAATTATGTCAATTGGTATGATCTGTCCATATGTTAGTTTTACTCAAAGATCCCTCGGGAGGAGCTGGTGTGAGGTTCAACTCTCTCCTTAGTTTGCTTAGAGATTCTTCCAGGTGGTTTTCAAAGTACACTGTCATCAGATTCTTTGCCATCCAACCGTTCTTAACAGCCCAAGGAGTGTATACCATGGCCAATTCCATTTGTTGACTATATTATGTATAAGAACAATGACATTACATACATAATTATGTGACTGATTTACACTATTCCTTAGCTAATGTCACATTGTAAATCTGCCTTAAAAGTTGATCGACCTTTTGGACAACTTGACAGGTGCTAGAATCCCGCCCAGAACACATAACGGTAGACCAGTTTGAATGGCTTCAAATTGCTTCACAACAATCTCACCATAAACACTAATAACAATAAAAGGGGTGGGGCAGGTTAATTAACTAATTAATTAATATAGCTGACTTGGTAGGCATTCCCAGTAGAGTGTGGACGAAATCATGGAGTTCTCTATATCGTTGCATGATGTACGCTAATTCAGGATCATCAACATATTTAACATTAGCTCTCTCATTCGGACTATACCCCTATCATGTGTATATGTATGTGTGTATAATGAGTATTAATGAATATCATTAATGATGACTATATACCCCTATTATGTGTATATGTATGTGTGTATAATGAGTTAAATAATAGTTAGAGGCCTAAGCGAGGCTATTAAGTTGTTTATAATCCTCAAATTCTAAATAGTGCCCAAGTCAAAGGCGAGGGCACTATTTTAAATTTGAGGGTTACTCAGCAACTCAATAACCAATGCTTACGTCTTTAAAAGATTTAGCTTGAAGAAGATGCAAATCTAAGGTAAGGAATACGGTAATTGAATCACTAAATATTGCTGAGGAAGAAAAAGTACAGAAAGGTCAAATTCTAGCTTCTGCGTCTGATTGTGTTCCAACAAGAAGACAGATGAGCTGTATTGAGCGCAGTTACTGGGCCCAGTTGGCGAGTTGCTGTTGCCGCTAAAGCACATCTGAAGCACTCAGTTGTTATAATAATATAATAAATAACTTTCAATACCATCCCAAATTTTAAGCTACAAAGATCGCATATGTATGACCGTCGAGTGAATTTAAAATGAACCTGTTGTGTCAGCTGGCCCGACATACGTTTGATAGAACTCCTGGCATACAGTTAAATATTTCAAAATAGGAAAGCAAATCCCATTTAAATAACTTGTAGTATCTCTAGGACTCTCAACAGCTCAGTACTTCTTTGTTAGTTTTTGTTGTCTTGTTACTTTACACTCATATTTCTGTATAAAACCAGTTATATTATTAAAATTAGTAATCTCCATGCAGGTTACTGATACAGTTAGTAACCTGTGCGGTAACTGAGTTGGCCAATCAAATTACACGAAACAAAACTAATAAATATTATTATTGAGGTAAAGGATTTATTATCATATGTAATTAGGTATTATAGACTTACATAATGGTCCATGAATCGAATATATTCCCTGCCTAGAGTGCCAGCTGGGAGGCTACGTAACCACTCCAAATCCATAGTATCAGTTCGTATTCTTGGTTTGGTTCTAGAGGGGAGGGGCTAAAAATGTTATACAGCTTTATGCGCATTTTAAACAAGGCAGTGTCTACAGTGCCGGTACTGGCTTCCACTTTGAAACTGCTACAAAGCCGGTAGTCTATACTTTGGTTGTGTTTAGCTTATACAAACCCTAACCCCACCCCTAACCCTACCCCTAACCTCAACTATATTATAGACTTTTTACTGGCACTGTAGACACTTCCTTTAAACAATGCTTACTGTATAATGCGTCTCCCAGTCTCATCCTGCATCATACATGCCCTCATATACTGAAGGGCGGGGTATCCTGTTGTTTCACCAAACGTGAACACCAAATCTATGAAACAACACACAGTCATAAACAAGACTACACATTCATTGGCAGGCCCAATCAATATAGACCTGCTCTTTCAGGATACAGTAAACTGCCTATTCCCGACCCCACAGTAAGGACAGCTCTCTGTAAACAGGTCAGTGTTTCATTGTTATTAGGTGTAACAC
>JAYJLX010124962.1:0-12682 GCA_036873525.1 Chalinula nematifera
ACCAAATATTAACGAGTGCATGTGACCATTACTGCTCCCAGAACAACTAATGTTTTTAAGAGGCTCATACGCCATGTACATGTATATGTACATATATATGTACATGTACATGTACATGTATATGTACATGTAGTATTCTTTAATGTTAGCTTGTTATTTAGGGTAAGTGTGTATGGAAGGTTACAGTACCAGCATGTATTACTTCATTGGAGATATTTCATCACAAACTACGAAATTTTAAAGCAGGTACAATATTAATATACCTAGTATACATAATAATAATGTATAATACAGATCACTTTCATATATACAGTGCTTACTACATATGGTGTATGTGTGTGGTATATACAATTACTGTTGCGAGTTTCACATTGTTTTTTGGGCTTATGTTGAGCTTTAAAAGAGCTTTGTTGTTTTATACAGTATAACTTTCAATAGTGGACCTTCCAGGGAAGGAACATAGTATAAAACAAGGACCACTTACATGTATTTAGTGTCCCTAGTAGACTTGTCTGATAGATTTTGACCTTTGAGGATACTGTCTTTATGATGGACAAAGCACTTCAATTTATATAGGGTCCTAAAGTGTTCTTTATTCACAGGTTCCTCTTTATTTTCCAATACTTGCGAATTTTGACAGCACATATACTGTACATAACTATACCATTAGCAATGCTAAGGAATTTTCAAGAATTAAATTAGCGTTGGACTTGAAACATGGTTCATTAGACCAAATAGACCTCGATAGTCTGATACATGTTCGTAGTACATGTATATTGGGCTCGATTCCTAGCAGTGGTTATGAATCATCGTAAAGTTGTTGTAGTCGTTTATCTTGATAAGAAGTCATTCTCTGTATATTTTATAGTTATGGTTGCTTTAAGTAATAAAGAAGTGCGAATTTATAAAGACAGATATCTTGTTAACAAGATAATTATAGATGTAAGTTAGTATTACGTAATGCATGTACATACGTGTAATACAATTCACTGAATAATTGATAATTTTTCACAAGTGATGCTGATACCAGCATGCTGAGTCGGGTTATATATAAGCAGACACAAATGCAATTATTAAGACAAAAATATGTTTCGTTTTGTGAAAATTTCCAAATAACTAACATGTGTACATTCTTATGCTCACATGGTTAGGTATTGAACCATAATACAGTATATACATTATATACGGATACATTGGCATTTATGTACTCATATCCTGTATGTGTTCTTGTCATTGCATATACATGTACATGTAAACTGTTTAATTATACTCTGCAATGCATCTGTGTACATGTGGTTGTATGAATGTACAATTTCTTTGATACTAATTCATTGCTACATGTGTACATGTATATTGGTGTATTGCTTAGGACATTATTGTTGGAATGAGGTTTGGACAATTTGGTAGGGAAGAAAACTCGCTGATATTGGTTGGCCAAGGAGGTACTTTGAGTGTTAAGATTTTAAAACGAAATGTTGTGTTTGACCCTAAAGACACGATTCCAGGTTTGTATACATGTGTAAGTACATGTACATATTTTACTGGACTTGTGAGAGTACTTTTTTTTAACTGGTTTATCATAACATGACAAAACCTTTAAAGTTTCTAAACATCTGTCAAGTAAACTATGCTATCATTTTGGTTGGGAACTTGGGATAGTGTGTATCATTGAAATCATTCAAATATGTTTAACTGCATTCATTGTGTTTATAGGTGCTCCATCATCTCAGTCTGCTAAACTCAGTGTACCCAAGAAAACCAAGGTTTTTGTGGATCAAACAGTGAGAGAAAGGGAAAGCGCAACAGGTAAGGTACAGTGTTGATATGTCCATGCTTTGTACAGTATTTTAGGATAAAATCCCACCACTACAATATATCCTAGTGCTGTGAACCTGCCGTATAAGCAAAAACCAATTAACTTAATTCGAATAACTGCAGTTATCCTAATAACCTGATGAATCATTTTACTGCTGCAAAAAAATTGATTTTTAGCAATAAAACAATGAATCTGAAATCATGAAACACAATGCAATATGTACAATTTTGAAAGACTCTTTCTTCAAAAAACCCAAAAAATCTCTGGCCATTGTCAAAAAAAAAATAAGAAATTAATTGCTAATTTTTTTATAGCACTGGTACATCAATATTGGTTGGTAATACAATAATTGTTATAGGATATGCCAGGTTTAAGGTTTTTAAATTTTTTTTTCAGTAAACTTAATTTATAGTACTTAACGGTAGTAGATAGGTATACCGGTTTTGAGATTATTATTCATCACACTAATATGTTCGTAGTTAAAAAAGCTAGTGGTATACTTTTTCCTACATGAATGTGTCACATGTATGTACATTGTATGTGTATGTATATGCAGTTACCAACAAAAGTCTCACAACTATTGGTTTATATTACATGTACTATACATGTATAGGTAAAACATGTACACATACATGCACATACATGTACATGTACACACAGAGAAGCCATGATGAGAATGTAATACATGTATACTGAATAGTTTGGTATGTACACAATGATGTCACATGTACATGTACAGTACATGTATGTACTGTATACATGTACTATATGTTGCATATTACATGTAGATGTACGTACATGTATATGCTGTGCTATAATGATTTCATGTACATGTACATGTATAATTATAGAAATGCACCAGAAGTTTCAAAAGGATCTTTTACAGCTGAAGTTTCACACTTCCCGTCAATATTATGAAGCCTTACAGTCCAGTTTACTTCCAATGGCTGGAAATAAACAGACTTCATTGAATGTTTCAACTCAGGTTTGCCCACATTTAATGTTATTGAATTGCTACTGCATGCTAAGTCATAGCTTCATGTTCTAGAGTACTATTCTTGTGTTTCGAATAGATGTTGTATCGTTGCAATCTTTCTTATACTGTACTATAGGTCCAAGGTGTTGGTCCAATATTCAAGGTCATGTTATCTTTACAAAACACATCTCCAGAAGTGTCTTTGATTGGCTGTTACATGTTGCTTTGGGGAGATAAAGCACTGTACAACATTACAAGGAAAATAATAAAGGTAGGCATAATGTGTACCTGCATGTATACTAAGAGAAGCTTATTTGTAGTATGTACTACGTTTTAATGAAACCACTAAAGCTTGTTATGGTGTATACATTTCATCCCAACACGTTATACAATAGTGTACAATTGAAAATATCTTTAGCACTGTTTCACACAACAGTACTATTACTATAATAGTGCCCCAAACAGCATACAGATATTGTACAATGTATGTGCAACTGTACATGATGTACAGTACTGATGCTAACTCAAGGTTGAGTATTTTATTATTTTCCAGTTACCTTTGCTGGCTCCCTCTGTCGTATACACATTTTCCACAATGGTAGAATGCTTGAGCGACTACACTCAAACTGATATTATAAAGGTTAGATGTAAATTACAACGTATATATTTTTACATATTTTGAATACGAGAGAGTGTTTCTAAAATTATGTAAAATGTCTTTAATTTTGAGAGTAAGGCCGGGCTGAGAGAGGTTATTTAATTCACTCTTTGTACTTGAAAATTTTCGTAAAAATGACGCCATGCCAATTAAACGTTTTCCTGGTTGAAAGTGTTTAATGCATGCTGAGCAGTAAACAATGACTTCTACATGTATGTGTTTCCAAGCTTTGTTCTCATCATAACTCTACCGTATGATATGCATGCTTGTCTACTCATGGGCCCGGTGGGATTGGAATATTTATCCATGTATGTGTACATATCTAGGTGTGGGCATATTATTAGGTATAACTGTTTGTGATGTACGTAAAAGCAGCAGCATAAGAGCAATATACACATGTACATATACTAATGTACATGTACACATATACATATACTAATGAACATGTACACATGTACATATACTAATGTACATGTACATGCAGCTTGCTGGGTAAAATAATTTGGTCATTAAAATGGTTAGTGCACATGCACATGTGCATGTTTCATTAGGGGTGTGGTTTCATCAAATTATACTTCGAAGTTACGTCACTACTACAATGTATAATTTGTATAACCATACAGATTGGTATATGTCAAAGTAAGTATGATTCTAAAAGTAGTATAATACTGTATATCCTCTCCAAAATAGTGCGATAGCTCCACTCCTATACTCCTTTTTAGTACTTCATACTATGAAATTTTATTGTTACTAATGCATGTGGGTAGCTGCATGTGTAATGTTTGATAAACAAATGAATATCTTGATATTTGAGCTTTCACCCTGCATGTTTCATTAACAAATGATCAGCTGTTGCTTACCCACCCCCTTTGTATTTTTAAAGGGTTTTTTGGTTTGTTTTTCTGCATTTCTTCAAGTCTTTACTTATAAACTGTGTCTGATATTTTTTTTGCCCCTATGTAGGTATTTTTGTATTCTAAAGACAACTCAAGTCCTTTACTAACGGCTGTGATTGACATGCCCATTAGTGAAAGTTTTGTTGTTTAAAAACTACTTTCAGCATACATGGTTGCTTGGTTTATATCACTTATTGAAAAGAAGTCAGTTTATTAAAAAAAGAATAAGCAATAAAGCGCATGAGGCAGTATATGGTAAATGTGTCTACTACTAAGCCCACTAAGGGGAATTCATGTAGGATGGAGCATGCATACAATATCTATTACTGTAAATTTATTGCCAGCAGAATTTGTTTATGTATACTTTGTACGATAAAGTATACTAAAGACAAAATTATTTACAAAACACTGAAAACTACAGCCCCGGGTAATGGACTCCAAGAGGTACACTAATCATTGTGTCATTGAACGATTAAAAAATATATAGTTCTGATCAATATACTGTATTATGATGTTTGATTTGTTAGTTTAGCCATTGTATTGGTGATGTGATGTAAACAGTATAATGGTAGATGCATTAGGTGCTTGAATTTTGCGGCCAATTAATATAATAATGACTGATTTATTTTAATGAAAATTGATAATTCAGTAGCAATGATTTTTTTTCTTTTTTCCTTTCACATGCGACAAATAGTTTTTTTCATAATCTCAGTTTGCTATTTTTTCATGTATTCGATCAGTGATCTGTGTATATGTAATATAAAGGTATCTATTCATTGACTTCTAAAATTTGCAGAACTCAGCTGAGAAGCCATTTCCTGAGCTATACTATATATTAGCTCTATATAATTATAATTAGTACATTTCCATGCAAGTAATTTTACACCATCTTGTAAGGCAAAATTCATTCTCAACAGTGGAAAATAATGATAAAAGCAAGTTTTGCACTCAAACGGTGCAATTCTGAGCAGTAGTGCAAAGCATATAAGTAAAATAAATTCACAGTACAGCCAACCTAACTGAAAGCTTGTGAAAATACTCTACATAGTTTGAGGATGTCAACAAAAACAAGGCTATCTCCACCTCCACAATGCAATATTGCTCTATAAAGTAGCAAATAGCTTTACTGGAGAAATATTTTTATCATTGCCATGCCGCCTCAGTACTACAGTATTTTTGGCGAAGGGGTAGTGGGGGGTGGGGTCTTTGTGCACAGTTAACTGAGTGGTTGTTGCTGCGTAGCTCAGCTCAAGTTGTTGAACAATTCATTCTTGTGATTGGTTATATATCTTGTGTATATAGTGAGTATACATTTCCATGTACTTATACTTATCAATTTCTTATATTTCAGTAACACTGCTATTTATTGTTTAATTGTAACACAGTTATGTACCCATCTATTTAGTTTTGATTTATTTCATATTCTTTTTCAGTCAATACATCATTTTAAGCTGATTGAGTTATTGCAACTGTACCACTACTCAGTTGTGCTGAATGAAAGGTTTTCTATAAATTATGCATCTTTGCATTGTGGTCTCCATGTGCACTGAAAATATTATTAAAAAACAATTTTAAAGCTGTGGCTGTAGCCCACCTAGCCCTAGCCGATTACAAGCAATACTACAGTCATATGTTAGCACCAACCATATACTATATACGATCAATGCTATTGCATAGCTCCATTCAGTATTCCTTTTAATTTTTAGGTTTTAGAAGAATATTCTTTTCGGGCTTTTTTTTTGCTCTATAGCATGCATTTGTATAGCCCAAATGTTCCACTAATGGGTATATCAGCTGTTTGGTGGCTTTGGTTGTTAGAATTGCTCAGTGATATATACACTACGATGATCTTTGGTTTTACCAATAAAAAGATATGTGAACAACTGACCGTAAAATATGCTGGTAAAATAATGAAAGCAAAAAAAATGTGAAAATAAATCAAGTACTATTAAAATTGTAATTAAGACACTATATGAAATTAAAAGTGTAATTATTTCAGTATAATTATGAATAAAAATTGTCACTATAGTAATTATGGGGCACAGCAAAATACATAAATGAAAACTGTAACAAACATCTGAAAGCATTAATTTTATTTCTTATTTAAATCAAAAATAATGGAATCCCTTCGACGAACTATTACACTTTGAGAACATCTGCCGCTACCCACTACACCTCCATCCACTTGTTGTAACAATGGCTGATCTTCATTGAAATCTTTTTTCACACATTTATATCTTCTTGACAGGATTTTGTAAAATTGCCAACAAACATTTGCAATAAACACGAGTAGAGACAATGTCACTGATGTCATTGTTACTATGGTAGCATAAGATATGTTTAAATGATGAAATGAGTTTATAACACAGAGTACACAGAGGTTGATGTGGAAACATTTTTCACAATAGTAATTGAGTTTTGATTGATAAAACCCAGAATGGAACAAACTAAGGATTATAACCTCTAGTAACACTATTACATAGTTGTTAATGTAGTCGATTGATCCTGATGTATATGTGAATACGACAGATACAATAATACGAAACAGAACCAATACACCAGTCCAGTATCCATAGTTTGGAACAAATGGACCAGTATAAGCATCAATAAATGGATGAATCCGAAGGAAAACGTGTTGGAGGCAACAGCAAATTCGATAGTTACTGGCTCGTTGCAGACATTGAGTAAACAAAAGCATGAAAGTGTATACAGTTACAAACATTAACATTATTCCAGCGAATACCATCAGTAAGGAATGCTTAATACTCCAGTATTCAATACTACCATCAACACTCCATAGTAATTCAGTATGAGTACCACAGTGAAGTCTAGTAGCCATAAAGACAGCTGTTACAGTACGCAGCAACTTAGTGAACGAAATAAGAATAAGAGTGGCCAGCACAGGAATAATATTAGTGGGTAAATATCGAGAGAATTTAATGGAGTTTTTGCTATATAATATAATTACAATAGTCATGAACCACACGTACAGAGGGAATACAAACTGAAGCCATGTCTTCCAGTATCCATCCAGGCCATTAAAGAAACACACCTCAATACCAAAATCCAAGTTAATCCATGATATGAATTGGCTGATAACTGGTATGCTACCATTATTGGGGAACAGCTGTGTTTCATTTAGTTTAACAATATTAGCATAAAACAATAGTCCATTAAGCATTCCAGCAGATACAGTCGAATTCAGGGGTATTACGAGAAATATCAGTAATAATCCAGCAACAAAGAATACAGTCAGTAGAAGGAGATATTTATTAGAACAGTCTTCACATCTATTGGATCCAAACATGAGACTGAGTCCGGGTTGACATTGACCACACAGTGTACCTGTCCTATTGTTACTACACTGGTAATCAGTAGTGTTGTCCAGATTGAAATAGATATTGGTATGCAATGAGCAGTAGTCAAATGGACAAATAGGAGCAATATTAATACATTGCTTTTCATTATTGTAAGTCATCCAATTGTTACTGTTAATACTCTTCTTGAAAGGATTAAGAGCACGGGAAGCATTACACTGTTGAACATAGTCTCTAATAGTAGTCTTACACTGACAAGATTTACTTTTTTCTTCTAGAAACATACCATGTGGACATGGTAATACATTCACAGTCACATTAAAAGGAATTGTCTTGAATTTTGATTGGACTATATCTATTTGCATTGTGATTATTGTGTTGGTTTGTGGTAGCTGTGGTTTAAATGAAAAGTTTTCACAAGGATGTTTGATTTTTCGATCTTGAACATCATTTTCTATAACTTTAACTCCTTTTTTCAAAGGTAAAATATTCAGTATTCCAGGACTGAATCCATTACAATATCCTGCTGTTGTAACTATTAACCGTACATACTGTCCTGGGTATAGGGAAACGGTAACATTCCTTTTATTAGTGAGCACTTCATGTTCATTGTTACATAACAAAACACTAAATGGATCTGATGAAACACTTCTTGAAGCAGACTGAAATAGTCCATTTGGTGATGAAAAGTGAGAGCAGTTATTATGATATTCATCCTTAGCAGTGCTGTACATGTACAGGTGATGGTGCAGCTTTTTAACATACAAACATAAACCAAAAAGTCCTCCGTACATATTGTTACCAGCAATGGAGGCTGAGTTGTTGTAAAAGTGAGCAGTTGTAAGACCTAAGAAGGTACATATAAGTCTCTGGTTCAGAATTGATACCTGAGTTTTCGAATATAGCGCTCCTCCATGTGCTGCTTTATTATTTCTAAAAATTAGTGTTGATTTTGGAGACATGAAGGCATATCCAGTACCAATTAAATGAATACCACCACCATTGAGAGGTGTTGTATTATTTTCAATAACATTGTGTCCACTGAATTTTAAACCACAGTTCATAATACAAATTGCGCTCCTTTTGTTATTGATGATTGAAACATTTGCTATGTTCACAATAGTTAAATAAGAGTATCCTAGGACTTCAAGAATCCCTGATGTATGGTAATATGCCGGAATGATGTGATCAGTAAAATTGCTGGACTGTATTGTTATACGATATTGAACTCCTGATATTATAGTAATTTTTAATCCTGAATCATAGTTCTTTTGGAAAATGCACTGAGTTAATTTGAAATAAACATTGAAAGAATACTTGGAAATGAAGGAATTTTCCCCGTCAGATGCCTCGACTTGTAATGCCGGCCCACTTTTGTTTTCTATTATTCTACATTTATCAATAGTAATATTCACATTTCCTTTTGTGGATAAGCTGTAATCCCATCGAAATACAATAGAAGTTAATTTAAAGTAAATACAGTGTGGTGGCAGTTTATTTGATTGGAATATTGAATTTCTGATGATTATATTGCAATTAACATGACTTTTCTCAATATCTGGCAATATTTGCAAAGCTGCACCATCTTGACCTACATTACTCACAAATTTACTATCAGATACATCAACTGTAATGTTACCAACTGATGGGCTAACTGGTCGCATACATATTCCACCAACTCTACCTTTACAATAGTTTGGCCCGTGTAACATTTTATTACCTTTAAATGTACTATTGATGACGTGTATATGATTGCTTGATGACCACTTAGTGAGGACAGCTGCTCCAGCACAGTACCTAGCTGTATTGTTAACGAAAGTGGAATTTCCAATTATAACAATGCTTGAAGAAATAGGTGCAGATTTTGTAATATCATTTGAAGGTATTAGTGTGGTTTGTATCTTGAGTCCGCCTCCTTTAAGTTCCTTGTGTGTTTGATAGTGAGGTATATCGATCTTACAGTTGTCAATAAAATTCGAATCATTTACAGTTACATTTGCTAACATACTATAGCCATCGACAGTAATGTTAGCCCCACCAGATAAACAGCCATTAATCCCTCTGAACATACTGTTCTTTAATGTAACAACTGCTGACTGTGTATTAATGATATGACAGTGTAGTCCACCTCCGAGTTGGCCACTACTTGCTATGTTACCATTAAAGACAGTATCAGTAATAGTGTAGTTCACCTCTCCTACATCAGTAGCAATGACATTCACACTGTACCACCATTGATAGGTTACAAGAGAACAGGTGGAAATACCAAGTCCATTGTTGTAGAAATTGGAGTGAGCTATGTTGAGTGTATTGACATTGTGTATCATTAGTCCCACTCCTGTAGTGTTTCTGATGGTAAAATCTCGTAATGTTAATGAATTACAATTAGTCACAGTAAGAGGACTGTCATGAATGGTTGGACTACAGCCTTCTATTCTTAGTGACTTCAGTGTAATATTGGAAGTGTTCCAAAATACAAATCCGTGTGATCCATCAGCACACTGAATGATAGGAGTATCAATAGTTGATTGTCCAGTGAACGTTATATTGTTAATACCAGAGATGTTTACAGGTACTGGAGTATTACTGAGAATGTGTTTACCACTCAGGAATTTGAACTCGGTGTTTGGAATGAAATATCGAGAAACATTCTGAACATAGTGTAATAAATCATGGCAATTTTTTATACCTTCAGAACACTGATGGAATTGGGATGAAACTATGTGAACATTGACCACTGAACAACATCCTTGCTTTAAGAACTGGAACAAAATAGCCTGAAAATGATTAAGGAGAATAATTAAGGAAAAGTTTATAATTTTATATGTTTAATTATTGTTGGTCTAGCTCACTGTTAACAAAATAAGTATCTTCATAACCAGTCAACTTTCCAGTACCTATGCTGCAGCGATGATCGATATGTTGACAATAATTACTTGAAAGTTAAATATATCAGCAACTTAAATAGCCATGCATAGTTCATTTCCCTGGAGAAAGTGGTTGGCATTGACAATTGATCAATTATAACTCCTTTGATTTTTATGGCTTCAGAAGTTACCAGCCTTTAGCCGCAGTAAACAGCATGTAGTACTCTATACCGGCATGTGTGCGTGCAAATAGATGGCCATAGTGGCTAAGGTATCATAATTATGTACATAGTACACTTTATATTGCTATCAATATAGGACGGTCTATCAGCACCTAGTCATGCATATGCCATGATTCCTTCCACATGAATTTTTTTAAATTAGTTAGTTAGGTTGAAATGACCACAGTGGATTAGGACATTGTAGTCAGAAAATTAATTAAACCGCAAAAAAAAATGGCGTTTGATGGAGGTCATTAATTTAGTACATTACTTTTTTTCTTGAAAATGGTTTAGAGAAGCGATATTTTTGTAATCTTCAATGTGTTATTTATTTTCACTAATAGTTGCATCAAGTGGTGGCAGTGTAATGAAGTGGATCCAATTGCTGCCCTGTCACTTGTCATGGGATAATCAGTACCTAATTTTAATTGCAATCATTGGTCTAATAAAAAAAGCTGAAACAGCTAAATGCTCAATGAAACGAAGGTAGATGGTCACTGACATGTGCTGAAATTCTTGGCCATTCTACTGTGTTTTACTGTATTAGTGTAACTGTTGTTAATGGAAGACATGGATCTCTTATATATAAATAGACAGTTTGCAATGGGTATGGCACTTAAAAATAATCAGTTCAACTTTAGTATATTTTCACTATTGGATATTCGGCCATTTTAGTGTACATCAGAGTAAAGACCATTTGTTACAGCCTGTCTATTATGATACGGGTGGAATAGCCCAGTTGTTGCTTCTTTTTATTAATAATTTATAATGAATTCATTTGTTGCCAGCCAATTTTAACTTATTTCCCTATTGATAAACTCTGATCTATCACATTAATTAAGTACATGTATGTGTTGCAGCCTGTCTATTATGAATAGAGTAACAAAGTTGTTTGCTTCTGTTTATTCACAAGTAGACTATGTTACTTGTGGTACGTTGATGTGTTGCCAATCCATCCTGTATTGTATATTTTATTAATTAGCTGTGCTTATCCCTTGTGTGCACTCCTTATTACTTGCTATTTACACAACCTCTATCCTTTGGCAAGGAAGGAGCTAACGAAACCCAATGAAAACAAGTTGGCAATCAAAAGGTTAACGATACAAAACATGAAAAAGGGCCTGGCCCGGCCATGGCCTACCAAGCAACCATGCTTGGGTACTAAACCATTGATTTTGGTTGAATCACTATAGTGAGGCAATTTGCAAAGCAATATTTGTTGCTGTTGTGATGATATCAGGTTGACGTCAGTCTAGTTTATAGGTCTAACTTCATCAGGAATCATGCAAGATAGCGATTTGTGCATGTGAAGTTTGCCATTTCTAGAGGCCGTCAGACAAATTCTGAATTACTAATCAATAAAAAATTAGTGGGATTTTACAAAGATAATTTAGAGATGGATACAAATGTTTACCGTATATCGAGCTAACAAGCTCAAACACATTTTGCCACTTGCCACATAATGGGACTAAAATGACAATAAAATATAGGGATCACTGGCTAACTATTTCAAGCCCAGGAACCATAAGACACATATACACTGACAGTCTTAAGTGAACTTTTTGTTAATTAACGCACAACACATACAAACAGACCGACTACAAATACTCTACTCTATTTTAGTTATGTGGCTTGTAATCCACTTCATCTTACTCACATATTCCTCGCTATATTTCAACTTTTTGGTAACACACACACAAGTAGACCGATTATGGATGTCCTTTATTCTACTATTCAGTTATGTGGCTTCTTTTATCGTCTGCTTAAACTCATTCATGCATCTCTCACTATAGGGAAATTTTTGCTAACACACACATAAACAGACTAATTGCAATATAATCTAGTTTACTATTTACCAATTACAATATAATCTATTTTACTATTTAGCGATATGGATTCTTTACTGTTCTGCATGAACTCATTCATGTATC
>JAYJLX010125073.1:0-19400 GCA_036873525.1 Chalinula nematifera
GTGTACTGTACACATGTAATTATAACCTAATTAGACGATTTGCCCTCTGCTTTTAGCTACAGCACAGTGCTCATAATTTTTATATTTAGGGTAATGTATTAGGGTATATAAGGGTATATGAGGGTACATATAAGGGTATATGAGGGTATATATGAGGGTGCATGATGTAATGCTTAAAGGTATATATAGTGCTCATTTGTATTACACTAAATGAATGTAGCCTATATAAGTATGTATTGTAAATATATCCACAAATGCAATGGAAAATACAAGGCTGCTATGAATGTAAGGTCACTGTGTTCAGTGAATTGCAAAAAAACCTGATTGGTGGTTAAATTGTTTTATGGCATGTCTACATGTGTATTGACTAAACATGTGTATTCTGTAGTTCTGTAAAATTAATATTTGGTGTGTGATGCTGTAAACCACCAATTTCCGAAATCCGCCAAAAAAGTTAGAAATTCACCAAATTTACCAGCTATTTAGTATAATAGACACAATGTATTGCCGGGAAGTAAAAGTTTCATGTGAAGACATATGAGGGTATAGGAGGGTTTGGGTTAAGCGATATTACAGATTATGAGTGCATATAACCATGAGAGTTGAAATGATAATTGTCCAAGTATTTTTTGTATAATTGGTTTAATCTGGATTAACTTAATCATGTAATGGTATAACAGGATAAGTCTATAGTTGTGTTGTCTACAGTTAATTGTATTCCTATCCATACATGTACAATATAAAGGGTAATACCCACTACATACTATACTATGGCTGTACTGTGTTTGTACACTACACATGTATAAGGTATAGTACCCACTACCTACTGTATACTATAACTATACTATGTGTGTACACTACACATGTATAAAGGATAATACCCACTACACACCAATATACTATGGCTGTACTATGTGTGTACACTGCATGTATAAGGTACAGTACCCACTACCTACTGTATACTATAACTGTACTATGTGTGTACATAAAGGGATAGTGCCCACTACCTACAGTATACTATTGCATGTATTGTGTGTTTATACATGTTTAAGGTATATTATAGTACCCAAACGGCTGTATATATATGTACATGTGTAAGGGGCAGTACCCACAGTACTATGACTGTATCTACATGTATGGCTGTATCTACATGTATGTCTTCCTGTTTGTTACTACATGTATGTGTTACTGATAAAGTTTTCACTCTAATTCTCTCTACTTTGTTCAAGATAACATTGTTGTCAGTGCATGGATGATTGAGTGTCAAAAGTAGCAAGGTTTATCAGCTACAAATGTTAAACATGTACCTTAATTATTATCAATAGCCTGGACAGAGTACACATCCATAGCATATATATACAGTGTTATGACTCAGGGTTTCTATACGTTCATTCCTCCACTATCGTCATCAGGGTTACCTCCACTATCTTTCTACTTAATTATTGTGTATCTATCTGCTTAAAGTACAGTGTATTAGATACCATACTTGTTGCATCAAAATGATTGTATTCAAGTGTCAACATAAATTTTACAATGAACATTGTGAATGTGGGCAGCTAACACTATTTGTTACTCAAAGCGGGTTTTTTCCCCTTTCTGTAAAGGTACAGAATTCATTTTCAGCTTATGAGGAGGTTTATGTTCTTCACAAACTAACACTCGTCCTTTAAGTTTAATTGAAAGAAGTTGTTTTAGGTGGAAGGGAAAAAGAGCTGGACAGGAATGGGTGTACTTTTAATCAGTTATGCACGTTTACGTTGCTTTTAGCAAAACAAAAAAACAAAAAAGATTTTGTTTTTTACTCTGTTATTGAGCTTCAATGTTAATTCATATAATCCAACTGTTTATCCAATATATCATATCAGTAGCTATAGGTTTAAATATTGTTTATTATTAGATATAGTTGTAGCTCTTAAAATAGATTAATTTTAAACCATATTAGGGTGTTTACTGTCAGTTACATTAACTTCCTCCGATCGGTACATAGTTGACTACAGGCTGTATACACAGTGCACATATACGCCAGTTCATTTACAGTTAAGCACGTTTGCGTTGTAAATGTACTGTTGTGTGTTTGGACGGCACATATTTAATTAAACAGATTCGTGAATTCCATTTTTTAAAAAAGTAGTCATCGTGTGGTTAATTGCATGTGTGATGTGTTTAATTAAGATGAGATATGTGTCAGTGTTGTGTTGTTGTTTGTGCAGTATATAGCTTAACCCATCCTTTCCAGTGTGTATTCAGGTCAACGCATATACAACAGTATAATTTTACATACACTTAAGTAATCCTTTAAGGCATTGATCTCTTCAGTACAGTATAAACAATATATACACAATGTGTGTGACTAGCGTAGTATATAGGGTTAGAATTTTCGTTAAATATTTATTTTTGCAAAATGCATAAGAGTCTAATTATTAATTATTCATTATTATTAGTGCTATTAGTAATTAATTAAGTTTAATCAATTACTGTTATTGTTTTACTGTAGGAAATCGTATCGTACCAACAGTAACTCCGCCCGTTATGTTAAATCCAATGGAATGAATAACTCTGGTCCCCGATACGTTTCCCAAGAGATTTCCGTTCCCGAACAATCGTCCGCCAATGCTGTCCAGTATGAATCCCCGGTAACACTGAGCAACCATTCACTGTTGAATTCAGGACAAAGCAGCAGTAATACTAGTGTTACCTTCGCCCAATATGCCACACCTGCTGACTCCCTGGAGGATTATCGAACACAGACTCAAACAAATAATGGTCACCATCCCGTCCCGCCCAATAAGCCGACGCCTTATGCTGTACCAGCTGACTCTCTCCAACAGTATCGTTCCAGTCAGATAGTAGGATCACCAGAGAAACACCCTCCCGGTATTAACACATTACCAACCCAACCTTATGCTGTACCCGTTGATACATTGAAGGTATACAAGTCCGATATCCAACGAGATGGGAGTGGCTCATTAGGGCAAGAATACGAGGTACCCCTTTCGTTATCTCAACAATCAACGGGTATGACTCCGCCCACTTTAGACACAGGTACAACCTCTCCCACTGGTAACCTGTATTCAACAGTTGATGATGCTAAAGCTCAAAAGCAGCAGTTTACAAATAATGGGCGTGTCACTAATGCCACGCCCAATGATCCTCCTAGTTATACATCCCTTCAGCCCAGTAGGGATGAACCTCATTCATACACGACCTCAACAGGTATAACAGAGGCCAGTCAGTTATATAGCGAACCGATTTCTTCATCACCTAAGAAAATGGCGAAGAGAACCAGTCAAAGTGCAACCCTACCACTCAATGGTAAACCTTCCCACTCTGGTGCCATGGTAACCAAGCCGTTTGATAATCCAGTGTACGGGTTTGAGCCGGAGGAACGTCCATCACCACATCAGACAGGAGGCGGAGCACACGATCATACTTACTCTGTTTTGAACAGGAAAACTAGTACTGACAATCCTCAGCCCATTCGTTCTCATTCCCACACTGAAAACACAGACTACTCTAAAATCGAGCGCAAAGAAAGCGTTCCTTCAAAGAAAACTGAACCAATGTATTTTGAATTGGAAAACTCGGATTTTAAGCGTAAATTGTCAGAGCCTCATGATACCAATAAAAATTCCAATCCTGCATCTTCTGACTATCATCAACTCGATAGATCAATGGTTACTAGGACTCATTCCAATCCCCATTCCAAGCCATCTGCATACCATCAGCTTCAAAGGCCTAACTTGAGTTCTATGAAATTATTGCCTCATTCCAAACCCAATGGACATAAAATCTCCGACCCTACGTATCAAGTGCTCGAAAAGCCTGACTCTCATTCTAACATGGAAACTAATCCTGATTCCCAATCACCCAATCCAGAACCAATGTATTCTGTACTGGAAGATAACAGATCGAAGCCTAATGATGATCCTGACTCAGTCACAACTAAACCTGAACCGACATATTTTGAGCTCGAAAAACCAGCCACTCCCCCCCTCCAGTGAGACACCATTGTATTTCGAATTGGAACGAAAGCCTGAGTGATAATAACAGAACAGTATGTGCCTTTACAGACCTTTTATAATAATATTGTTTGTATTATTTGCATACATTAATTTTATATGCATCGTCATTGTCATATGGTTATATATACCGCTGATTATAGTATAACAGCCTCATTGTTATGTTTTGTTAATAATGGATAAATACCAGCTTAATGACTTTTTCGTCATAATTTATACTATTTTCAATCATGTTGTCATGCAGGTAATTAACCATCACTGAGTTGAAAAAGAATGCACGCATGTACTAATATTGCATCTACATGTAGTCTAATACAGATTCCACTCATGCGTATTGCATACACCATCATTGTGTACACCATCATTGCATTTAAATTGACCTGACTAAGTGATTGAAACATGTACAACCAGAAAGGATGAGCTATGTAGACCTATTTAATTGTTTTATATAATGTACATGTGGTAGCCATTAGTGGGTGAATGCACCTCAAATATTTTAATCAAAATTATTCATATACTTATCTTGTTGATGATCAATGAGCCCAGAGCATCCTTTTATATTAGTATCATGCATATGTGGCTGATCATTGGTGGCACATTCAGTTTCATAAATTTTTCAACAATTTATAACAGCATTAACTAATTACGTGTAAATATAACAAGAACTATATAATTATACTAATGTTCCCAGCCTAAGTACTGCCACTGTATGCAAGAATTCATGTATTATTTTCAAGTCAGTATCCCCGGCCATAGAATCGGTACCGTGATGGAATGCCTGTTGGAAACTGATACTTAAGCTGCATTGCGGCATCTTCTTTTCCTTCAGCAGCCTCAATTTCATCAGCTTTGGCATAATTGCGGTGATCAATGCGACTCTGTTCTTCAACATATTGACCTTCCCGATCGTCACCTATATAGGTCAAAAGCATGCTAAGTTACATTAAGCATCCAAAAGCCATGCATATCATTGTGAATCATGCATTATTTACTGGAAGGGATGACATATGCAGTACAAATTACTGCTGCTGATAAAACGAAGGCCAGCATAGTCACAGACATCATTTTATCTCTTTATATGACACAAATTTTGGTTTGGTTGCTCCTCAGAGTCAGTCTTAACTGATTATGATTTAGTGCATATACATGCTGAGATGCCTTATTTATATAGGACATATACACATGCACGGAAGCATAAACCATGGCAGACAGCTATAGGCAGTGTAATAACTAATAATTGGATGTCTATATGTGGAGTTAATATGCGTGCATTCATGCTAATTAGTTGCTCTGCCGGCATATAGTGACGTATCATATGTCCATATGGCATATGTTAGCATGTTGCTGTGAGACAAATTGTCTTGTTGTACTGCCGCGACCTTTTAATTTGGCAACACAAAACCTTTGATGCATGCATGGCTATAGCTGTTTACATGACATTATGAAATGAAACGAGAATGGCCCTATAAGGCACGAATCGAGGCACCCCTTATCTCCACAATCAAATGGTCGTATATATAACTCTGCATGCCCACTATCTTCAGACAATTTTGCCCACTGCTATTATAATAATGCTATAATGCTCGGAAACATGCAGACTGATGATGCAGTTCACAAATATTGGGTGTGGTGGTGTGGCACTAATGTCCATGCAATTAATGTTCCTCCTAGCTACATGCATCCCTATAATATACATCAACCCAACGGTTCATTCGTATAACACCAACAGCTACTTTTAGGCCAGTCAATATATAGCCAATTGTTCATTAAAATTGATCATTGCAAGTTAACAGACATATGCATGTGAATTACAGTTATTTTTAACATTGAGTGCAAAAAAATGTATTATAAGGAATAGTTTAATATGCAGTTTAAAGTATACATGTATAGTCTCAGATCACTCTGAATTTAAGAACCATTCTTCCCACCATCGCTTGCCAACTTCTTTTCGTCTATCACTGAATTCATTCGTCTGTGTGAAAATCTCAACTCGCTTTTTTAGCACTTCGTATTGCTCTATTCGCTTGGTGTATCCCTCTTGCCTCTCTTGTTTTTGAGCTTCAATTAGCATTTCGATGTATTCAGTATCATCGAGGTGATTGGGCAGTAGTGCAATTTTATCCAGCTCTTTTCTGCACTCCTTTGCTTGTTTAACAAGCTGAAAAACCTCTTCAAATTTTGAATCAATTTTATTTTTCAGGCATTCGATTGCATCTTGAGTGGTGTCCATTGCATTCGGATATTTCTCTGTGATATCTTTAAGTGCTGTTTTCACAATTTTTTTGTTCTTTTCCAGCTTATATGTAACGATTTTATGATCATCCCAATAACAGCATCCTGGACACACTTTACAGTACATCTTACCATTTTTTTTCTCCATAGAAATACAATCCTTTCTAAAATTGTTGTTGATTGAGTACTGGCAAGGGTAATGGCATGTCATATTACACTTTAAACAAATATTCGCACGTTGTTTTTTCAGCTCGACTCTCTCTGTGACATCCACTTTAACTTCAATTTCATCATCACCACTTTTATTTTGGGCTTGTAACTGATTTAGTATTTTTACATCATTCCTTAGCTCATCAATCATAATCATTGTTTGCTGTATCTGTTGTTTCAATTCAATAGCACAGACTTCAAGGTCTTCTCGTTGCTGTAAAACATTCGCTGTTAGCTGGATGCTAACTTTTTTAGCTGCTTCTAGCTGTCGAAAAAACTTTATAAAGCTCTCGACACCCATTTCCCAAAATGATTGGGCAACTCTATTTGATGCACTTGAGGAATACAAAGCTAAGTTGTTGAATTCATAGTGCTTTGCTGCCGGAATATTCACCTCTTCCATTGCCTTGATTACTTGAGGCGGCTCCCCATCACAGAAAGTGCATAAGACAAATATGTTGTCTTTCACATCATTTCCAAAAATGGCCAAAATTGAGTCAAAAATATATCGCTGTGTATATGTGAGACGCATAGCACAAGATTGGCAAACAAATCCAACTCCATCAAGATGGGTAATTCCATCTTCTATGCTGAAGAACTCCTTTATTTGTTGAGTAATTTCTCGATCACGTTCTATTCCAGCTGTATCGCCAAATCCTGGAGTATCAATGATTGTTAGAGTATATGGGATTGCGAATCCTGACTCGTAGTGTAATATGTATGCAGATACGAGCTTCGTAACACTTTTTGTTTGAGAGACATCTGTTTCATGTATAAGCTTAAGGCGAAAAGGATTACCATATTCAACCCTCATGATGTAGTTAATCATTGCATTGATGAGAGTTGATTTACCTGCTCCAGTGGCACCAACCAACATTAGCACTTTATTCATTGTACTTTTCCTTTCGGGATAGGGGCTAGAATCTGTACTTTTCAGTTTTATTTCCATTTTTTTTAAGGAATCATTGGAGTAAACTACATCACTTGGTAGTAAATAAAAGGGAATTTTTCCATCATTTTCAACACTGACCGCTGTGGAAATGGGCAAAAACCTTGCTGCCAATGTTTTCTCACTTGTTATTAAATCACTCTTTAAACTAGGTTTGGAGGCCTCACTAGTTGTTTTTGTAACTGCTCTCACAGAAAAATAGTACCCCTTTTTATGACATAAACCAGTAATTCTCTTTTGTTCTTCAGCACCATCTGTTTTGGCAATCATTTTTGATTCATCACCTTCCTGATGATATTCAACTTCATAATGGGATATGTCTTTGAAGTTTTCTTCTGGTCTAGCCCAGGTGAGGGTAATGGATCCTTCTAAATTGGTTTCCCCTTTTGGCTTACCTGGTTCACTTGGCAATGCAGACTTAGTTGTAGCTGGCTCACTTACTTCAGAATAAGTACAGTCATCAATGTTTTCAGTGATTAGCCTAACTTTAAAAAAGTACTCTGTTGAATGGTCTAAATTGTATATTTCGATTTCCGTGCTATTTGACAGCGTTCGTTCAAACATCCAATCAACGTCTTCAGTTTGATGGCATTTCTTGTAATAAACTTCATAATGAGACACCATTTCTGGATTTTTCTCTGGCTTTTCCCAATTTATTTTGACCATATTGTGAGTAACTCGAAGCATGTATGGTTTTCCAGGACGAGTTGGAGCCTTTCTGTGGGTTTTAATTAATTTAGTTTCACTTTTACTGCTAGCCACACCTTCAGTGTTAAGTGCTTCAATTTGAAATTGATATGTGGTACTGGGATTTAAGCCAGTTACATGTACTTCCGATTCCAGTTCTTCTTGAGTGATTTCCTTGGTGGTGTAGAGCTTAAAATCACTATAGTCTTCAGCACAAGTTCTCTTGTATACATTGTATGATTTCACATGTTCACCATTCACTGTAGGCTTATTCCACTTCAATAGAACACTATCTTGATCAACATTTGTGATCATTGGGTTTTCTGGTGGGCTCGGAACAGGATATGGTATTTTGAACCATTTACTAGTAGGTTCGCTTTCGGATACTTCTGTCTGGTTATCTCCTTTCGTGTAAAAAGCATAAACTTTAAAGCGATAATACATGCCAAATTCAAGTTCACTTAAGTCTGTTTCAACTGTTATATTTGACAATTTTGAATGCAGCTGATGCCATTCAGCAGTGCTATTCTCTGAAATGTAATAAATTCCATAGAACGATACAGGAGGAGTTGATGATGATGAGGTATTTTCTGGAGCATTCCAGGTCAATTTGATTGGTTTTCGTGGAGCAATGATGCATCTCACTTTAGTAGGCGGAGGGGGAGTAGTTTTTATAGGATCGGAAAGATGGCTATCTGGACCATAGGCATTTGAATATGATTCGCTTTTCGCTTTCACTTTAAAAACGTACCGTGTATCAGGTTTCAAATTTTCTATATTTGCAATTTCACTATTTGTTTCTATAGATTGCCAATTTCCTACATGTATATTACTGATGTTGCTCTCAGTAAAGCTCACTTTATATGTCAATGCCTGAAAATGAGGTGCTGGATTCCATTGCAACTGTATTGAATTGCTAGTGCGGCTAATTGGCTTTGGCTTTCCATCAATTCTAGGACGTCGTTTCACTATTAACTGTTCACTACATTCGCTAAATTCACTAAAGTTACCATTGCTACAAATTGCTCGGACTTCAAAAACATATTTTTCTTTTAAATCAAATTGGTGACTCTCGATTTTAACTATATTTTCTTTACATTCACGCATTAAGGTATGTTTTTCACAATTATATGGTCTAGAATACAATTCATATGCTTGAACATGTTCATTATCACTAGATGGTTCTTGCCATCTTACTTCAACTTCATCACTTTCCAGCAGCTTAAACTCAGGCTTACTTGGAGGTCCTGATTGTGTTTTCTTGGTTGTTATGATTAATTCAGCTGGATACAGATGGATATTCGAATGAGCATAAAGCTGAAAAATGTAGCTTGTGTTTTGATTTAAATTTTTAACTAAGCAATAATTGTTAGTGGGAATTGTATCTGTGTGATTCCACTGATCAGAAGAATTATCCAATTTGTATTGAATGGAATAGCTCTCAACTTTATTTGCAATGTCCTTGGGTACCTCCCAATGCAATAATACACAACTATGATATACATCTGCAGCTTTAAACTCACAAGGAAAGCTTGAAGCAGGAGCTAATGTTTGTATGTTATCACTGCATACTTCCTGTGACTCAGTTCCATCAGAAAACAAGGCTTTAATGCCAAAATAGTAAGTTTCTTCGGCAATTAGGTATTTGAATGTATAGTTACCACTACCTTGAGAAAATTGCTCTGAAGAAACACATATGTGAGGTGAGCTCGAGGCTTTGTAGCAAGAGATTTTGTAAACCTCAACTTTTTTGGGGTAAATGGATGATTCATTTTCCCATTCAACATATATTTCACTTGAACCTTTTGCCTGTACTTTCGGCTTGGGTTGATGGAACATGCTTGAATCAAGCTGAATAAATGGAGAGTCAATAGGAAGGCCTTCTTTTCCATCAATAGATACCGGAAAAATGCGAATTTCATAGATAGATCCTTGCTTCACTTTGAGCTTATGTGTAGGCATTCTGTTATCTATTAAAATAATGCTAAGAATATCAGTGGATTTTCCAGCATCAGACTCACTAAATTCAAGTAAATAACGACTTACTTTTCTTGATGGTGTTAAGCAAATTGTGGATGAAATCGCATCAGATGCTCGTTCATGCAACTCAACTGAAAGTGTTCCTTCATAAAATGGACTTTCACATGCACCCATTGGTCCCCAATATGCTGCGCTACTAAATGAACTTGAGGCTGGCAAACTTTTCTGTCTAGAACGAGTAGTGCACGTGGTTTCTTCCCATTTGAATAAGTGGCATAATTTTTCACTGAAGCTTAAGCTTGTGTCAATTATACAAGGTAATGTACTTGTACCCACATCATACTCTTTCCATTGGTTGCTACCTGCCTTTTTGTAGCTTAGCACATATTGTGCACGTGGGTTGTTACTTAATAAGGAGGGTGGGGCCCAAGATAGTGTAGCATAGCAGATTTGAGGAATTTTTGGAGCAGTAACGGGTAACACAGTTGTCTCGAATGATTCGCTTACTGATGTACTAGGGGTTCTTGTTCCACTATGTTTTGGATCAAATGCAGTGGGTGGAGATTGCTGTGAATAAACAAACCACATGATATATAAAATAGCCCACACCCAAGAGTGTATAGCATTGATTTATTAATATTCATATTAACATGCATCATGCTAGGGCTAGGCCTGCACGAAGGCAGATGATGCTTATAAATCATGCAACTGCATGCACATGCATGCATTATAGTGTCGGTATATAGTTATAATGGGCAATTATTGCATATGATTTTGGGCTGGTTACTGAATTGCATTCATGCGCTATTGCACTATGTCACTATGGATTAAGTATCAGTAAATTGTATAATTTATGCGACACATTAATAAACATATACATGTAGCAACCACCCGCTATATATCTAGCAACATAATATATAATGTATATTCATGAACAATTCATGCATGCATGCTTATAGCATATACGTACATAGGTGCATGGAAATAAAATACCTTAATCAATGTTTCACTATAGCTGCTGGGAAGGGATATACATGTAGCTGCGGATTTCTATAAAAACAATTGATATGTGCTAATGACTGTGACACTGAATGAATGCTATACCTTTGTTGCAGATTTATGGAAGGCAACTAGTTCACTACTGAAATCAAAAAGTACACCATCATCTTTTAAAGCATCAGACATGTGCATGAATTCATTTACAACGGTTGAAACCGTGCTTGGCCATACAGCATATGTTACATCGAAGCAATTTGAAAGGGTTTTGGAAACTTTAGCTATATTTATTTGGTCAGGACGTACAGTGGTTCTTTTTTTTATGACTTTCTGTAATTTGAACAAGCTTTTTTCCTTCCATTTTGAGGATAAATGGATTGTGAAAATGGGCAATCCTTTAGGAGGGTGAAGCTCAAGATCAGGAATATCAAAAACACATGGAAAACTGTTTAAACGTGATTGAAGAAAGCAGCTATAGTCTTTCTGGTATTCCTCAAACTTTGGCAATGACCAAATTTTTTTTAACATGCCACAGTTGATGCAGTTAAGGAAATTATTTTCATTTAAATATTTGAGTATCTTTTGCGACAATTGGAATGACTGTAGTTTTGTCAAGTGATCCATCACATGTTTATCGTGATCACCAGGCTTTAGGTGTGCAATTATGCAATTTTTTATAGCCATGGGAGAAATTTCCTTTCCAGCAAGCATAAGTAGTTCTTCAAAATCCCCATATAGGGCACAGGCAGCCTTAACAGTGTTACCCATTCCAACTTCACGGCCAACTTTCGTGTTTCTGATACCAGCAGCCTCTGCAATGTACAAAGCAGCACTATATACACGTATATAAGTGTATCATTATAATTATGCGCAATTGAGTGTAAAAAAAGTATATAAATTCACCTAAGCATTCCTCACAGTTGCAATTGTGATTTCTCATAATGTTTATGGCGGCTTCCTTTTGATCCATTTTTTTGACGACTTCAGAAAGAGATTTCCAGCTAGGTCGCTGCACATGTAATTGTGGTGACAGTGGTGGTGGTATGCTGCTCACAGCTGCATCATGATCAACCGAAGAGTGTGGAATTCCTTGTCCTTGAAGCCAGCAGACTAGCACTTCCCTGAGTTGACCTTCACACGTCTTTTCCTCTTCATTGATTGCTTCTATTCTGAAAGACTTGATCCCAAGCTTATCACCCAAAATCTTCCAACGGCTTTGCAGAGCTTCAACAGAGTTGAAAACTTGAGACAAATCATCAATTGCTGTATACACAAAAGACTATATTAATTATATACAATTTAGAATATAGGACTACAATTAGCATACTCAATGAATGACTGCTGACAACAGATGGAAAAGAACTACTAGAAGCATCCATGAATATACACAATAATTAGTCTACACAGCCAGGGTACGTACTATAGTCCATGCAATTAGCAATCATGCAGTGATTTTTTTAACAACAAAGCCGTAACTGATGAATGCTTTTAAAGGAAGTGGTCTGACCTATCTTTTAATACCTGCATCTGCCATATATGGAGACATATAATATTATACTATAAACTACGATATATATGCAGAAAAGAGCCCTGAAAAAAAAAGAACTTGATTTGTGCATTCCCATATGACTTCATAGATTATGTAGTGATTGCATATAATGACTGATAATAGTATAGCTTGCATAAGAACTCAGGATAACAATCAGTGCTGAATGTAACACTTCAACTGACACTATTCACAACTTAGCTGTTGCTAGTACAAACAGGCCATTCAAGCACTACAATATTACTTCACTATATAGCTGGCCGCAGCACACAACTTAGCTGGCTGAGTCAGCCTGCATGTATATGGCAGTGTGCATGCTCATGCAATTACAAAACAACTACATTCAATTACCATCATGAATATAGCGAGACTATAAAATGTTATATCATTGTTTATTAGCTGTTTTTGTTTATTGCCACTGATGAGCTAGGAAGGCTGCATGAAGTGGCCAAAACGTTTGGCCTTTGTTTTATTGTTTTTTGTTAAATAATTGGTGAACGTATGAACAAAGTGCATGTCAATGTCACATGCATGCAGGCAACCTCGTATAGATAGTATGTCACATGCAGTCACATGATTGTAAAAACGGGAAGGGGATCCACTCAATACATACAACAGGTGCATACATGGGGACAGATTATAGTCTGGTAAACCAGCCCCTCCTAGCTTATTCCTATATAGGGGAGGGGCTGGTTTACCAGACTAGGACACTGATCAGATGGGGACAGAGAAGGGTTACATTAGGATGATAAATAATATAGGTATGGACTCGTCAGTAGAGGGAGTACGAAGGGAGGGGGCCGGGGTGGTACAGGTAAGGCAACATACCACCCCCCTCCCTTTCTGACAGAGGCAAGGGTCAGGCCACACCTGACTAATTTTTGCTACGCCATGCAGTGGTTGCATGCGTGATTCTTAATTGATATAGCTGCATGCATAGCAACCACTAAATTAATTAATGCTGGAAACGGTTTGTTGAAAGTGCATAGGCGACAATAAATGATTGATGTTTGATTTAACCAAAGATCAATCTGAGTGTATGATCATGATGATCTTTAATTTATATTAACATCTAATCATTATGAAACTTTATTTAAAAATAAAAACCCTGCTAATTATATTATTATACTATAATATAATGTCTTTGTGTAAGTTAAGTGTCCTATTAAAAGCAATTGCATGTGTGTGAACCATGATTCTAAGAAAGATCTCTTGTACCAGGACCAAATGTGATGTAAGATGGTGGTACTGTATCAGTTCATGCATTCTATGGTATACTCAATGACTAATCGAATGCTCCTTCCATGCAACTTGAGCAAATCCCATCCAGACAAATATTGTATACCCATTGGAAGACCCTGCATACTATAAAAACAATTAAAGGCAATAGTTCAGGATGCAATTAGCATTAATTGTTAATTAAGTGAAACCTCATTAAAAAAACTCCTTTATATAATTACACAAATAGTAACGTTTTAAGCCAACGTTAACAGAGCTAAAGGTGACAGAACTATATAGCATCGAGTATAATTTTATGTGTCATATGACATACATGTAATAGTAAACATGCACTATTTATTTTCAAATAACAGTGCTTATTGATCACTCTGCTCGATAGAAGCAAACCATGCATGACATGCCAAACAATGCAGCTGTATAACCCATCAAATTATTGAAGGCCAAGTCATGCAATTGTCTCATGACAATTTAGCTGCCTATGCATGTAATATACTATAATGCTCGGAAACATGCAGTTTACAAAGGAGTGAAGCCTATAGCATTGCATTTAGCCAACCCCATCGGCAAATCTACTTGAAGAGGCCAGGAGGGGCTGGCTATGTAAGATGTTAGACTATATAATTGAAACCTGCACTGTAAAAATGTAGTTGTTATGGTAACAACCTGGGTTGTCCACTCACTGGTTTAAATATGACAACCCAAAAGTTGTTAACTCGTTGCCATGGAAACCTTTGATCTTTCCAAAGGAAAATCCCCCCAGTCCAGTTATAGTCGCGCTTGAGTGGACGAAACTTTTCACACAGGATGTCGACAACATTTTACGTTCAATTTTAGCCATCTAGCTTACTAAAATGCAGAGATTTAATTTTGGGTTGTAGGGTTGTTTTTAAACCAGTGAGTGAACAACCCTATTTTTACAGTATGTGGCTCAATTGCAATCAGTTAAGCAAACCAGAACTGTGCATGGTATTTTAATTGAGCTCCAAAAAAAAAAAAACTATATAGTTCCTCCCTCCTCTGAGTGCATGAGAATCATTCCGACTCAGACATGCATGTATACATATACACGCAACCAGAAAATATGATCCTATAGATTATATTCTAATATTTGTTTATTTTTTATCATTTTGCATATACGCAGGCCATGTCTGTATGGTTATAGTATGGCCACTCAGTGATAGCATCTTAGTGGGTGAATGTACCTCAAATATTTTACTTCTTTGCATATACTGCGTGACATGCAGTATGCATGCATCAGCAAACTGATTCTCAATGCATATGTGCAATGTATATATACATATTATAATAAACTATATAGCATGTTGAGATAGCTCATGCCTATATATATGCTACATGTAGCTGGCTCACTTATGTTACATGTATATTACATGCATGTACATGTATGGCTCCTTAGTACTGACGTGCTTGCATGCTATATACTGATACCTATTACAGGTGGTATGGCTGTCCATTATAACCTACATTGTATACTTGCAATACATAATTGCCAATTCTTATCATAAAATATAAAAAAAATATAAAAAGTTTAATGCATGTCAGTTACACGTATATGTTCACTCTGATTTTAAGAAGTGTTTCTCCCACCATTGCTTGCCATCTTCATCTCGTCTAGCACTGAATTCACCCGTCTGTGCGAAAACCTCAGCTCGCTCCTTCAGCACTTTGTACTGCTCTATTCGCTTGGCATACCCCTCTCGTTTCTCTTGGTTTTGAGCTTCAATTAGCATTTCAATGTATTGAGCATCATCGAGGTGATTGGGTAGTAATGCTATTTTATCCAGCTCTTTTCTGCAATCTTTTGCTCGTTTAACAAGCTCAAAAACCTCATCAAATTTCGAATTAATTTCTTTTTTCAGGCATTTGATTGCATCTTGAGTGGTGTCCATTGCTATTGCATACTTTTCTGTGATATCTTTGAATGCTTTTTTCACAGGTTTTTTGCTCTTTACCAGCCTGAATGTGACAATTCTATGATCATTCCAATAACAGCCTCCTGGACACACTTTACAGCACATTTTACCATCTTTTTTTCTCCATAGCAATACAATCCTTTCGAAAGTTATTGTTGATTGAGTACTGGCAAGGGTAATGGCATGTCATATTGCACTTTAAACAGTTATTTGCTCGTTCATTTTTCAGCTCCACGGTGTCGGTAACATCCACTTCAACTTCGATTTCACCAGCACTGGCACCATCTTTATTTTGATCTTGTAGCTGATTTAGCTTTTCTATGTCTTTCTTCAGCTTATCAATCATGGTCATGGTTTGGTGAATCTGCTCCTCTAGCTCAGTAGCCATATCTTCCAAGTTATGCCGTTGTTGCAAAACTTCTTTAGTTAGCTGAAGACTAACTGATTTGGCTGATTCCAATTGCTGGAAAAAAATTCTGAAGCTCTCAACACCCATTTCCCAAGATGATTTTGCCTTGCTTGACGCTTTTGATGAATACAAAGCTGAGTTGTTGAATTCATAATAATTGTCTGCCGGAATATTTGATTCTCTAACTGCCTTAATTACCTGAGGCTCTTCAATTCCATCACCAAAAGTGCACATGACAAATATGTTGTCTTTTACATCATTCCCAAAAATGGCCAAAATTGAATCAAAAATGTATCGTTGTGTTGGCGTGAGACGCATTACACTCGATTGACAAACAAACCCAACTCCGTCAAGATGAATAATTCCATCTTTTACACTGAAGAATTCCTTAATTTGTTGAGTGATTTCTTTATCACGTTCTATTCCAGCTGTGTCTCCAAACCCTGGAGTGTCAACGATTGTTAGAGTATATGGGATTGCGAATCCTGACTCGTAGTGTAATATGTATGCAGATACAAGCTTAGTAACACTTTTTGTTTGAGAGACATCTGTTTCATGAATGAGCTTAAGGCGAAAAGGGTTACCATATTCAACCCTCATGATGTAGTTGATCATTGCATTAATGAGAGTTGTTTTACCTGCTCCAGTGGCACCAACCAACATCAGCACTTTATTCACAGCACGTTCCCTTAGGGCAGATGATGTTGGACTTATAAAATCACCATGGGTTTTCAGTTTTATTTCTAGTTTTCTCAAGGAGTTACTAGAGTAAACTGGTACAGTTGGTAGTAAATGCAAGGTACTATTTCCAACGTTGCCAATGAACTCACAAAATGGTAAAAACTTTGCCGCTAATGTTTTATCGTTAGTTATTAAATCACTTCTTAAGCTAGGTTTGGAGGACCCACGAGTAATTGTTATTGCTTTCACAAAAAAATAGTATCCTTTGTTGTGATGCAAACAAGTAATTTTTTTTTGTTCTTCAGTACCGTCTGTTTCAGTAACAATCGTATTTGATTCATCACCCTCCTGATAATATTTAACTTCATAATGGGATATGTCTTTGAAGTTCTCTTCTGGTCTAGCCCAGGTGAGGGTAATGGATCCTTCTGAATCGGTTTCCCCTTTTGGCTTACCTGGTTCACTTGGTAATGCAGACTTAGTTGTAACTGGCTCACTAACTTTGGAATAACCACAATCATTGATGTTCTCGGTTATCAACCTAACTTTAAAGAAATACTGTGTTGAATGGTCTAAATTACATATTTCAAATTCAGTGTTATTCGACTGTGTTTGTTCCGACATCCACTCAACATCCTCAGTTTGTTGGCACTGAGATTTTTTGCCATAGTAAACTTCATATTGAGACACCATTCCTGGATTTTTTAATGGTTTTTCCCAGGTTATTTTGACCATGTCGTGAGTAACTCGAAGCATGTATGGTTTTCCGGGAGGAGTTGGAGCTTTTCTGTGGGTTTTAGCAATATCAGATTCAACTTTACTACCATGACCATCTGAGTTAAGTGCTTCAATTTGGAACTGATATTCAGTATTTGGAATCAGCCCGGTTACTTCAAACTCTTCTTTGGTGATTTCACTTTCATGAAGCTCAAAATCACTTTGTTGCTGGTCTTCAGTACAGGTTCGCTTGTGTACACTGTATGAATTCACATGCTCACCATTTACTGTAGGCTTCCTCCACTTTAATAGAATACTATCTTGATCAACATTAGTAATCATTGGGTTTTCTGGTTGACTCGGAACAGGGTATGGTATCTTATACCATTCACTGGGTTCACTTTCAGAGACCTCATCCGTCGTCTGATCAATTTCTCTAGTGTAAAATGCATACACTTTAAAGCGGTAATATTTGCCAATTTCCAATTCATTTAATTCTGCTTGTGTTCCTACAAGCGATAACTTTAAATATGGATACCATTCAGTCTCTGTTTTTGATGAAACATAAATTTTATAGGACAATACAGCAGGATTTGATGATATAGAATTTTTTTCAGGAGCATTCCAAGTCAATTTGATTGCTTTTTGAGAAGCAATAGAACTGATCTCTAGTTTAGTAGGTGGAGGGGGAGTAGTTTTAATAGGATCAGAAAGCTCGCTATCTGGACCATACGCATTTGAGTGCGATGATGACTTACTTTTCGCATTCACTTTAAAAACATACCATGTATCGGGTTTCAAATTTGCTATTATGATCTTTTCACTATTTGTTTTCACACTTTTCCAATTTCTCATCACGCCACTACGCGGGTTGCAATTGGTCTCAGCATAGCTCACTTTATATTTCAATGCTGGGAAATGCTTTGCTGAATTCCATTTTAGCTGTATCGAATTGCTAGTGCAGCTGTTTGCCTTTGGCTTGCCAAAAACTTGAGGACGTTGCTTCACTGATAACTCTTCACTACATTCGCTTAGTTCACTGAAGTCACCATCATTGCTACAAATAGCTCTAACTTCAAAAACATATGTTACTTCAGGGTCAAATTGGTAGCGTTTAATTTTAACTGAATTTTCATTGCATTCACGCATTAAGGTATGCTGTGTACTATTTGATGGTCTGGAATACAATTCGTACGCTTGAATGTGTTCACCATCGCTTGGTTTTTGCCATTTTACTTCAACTTCATCACTTTCCAGTAATAACTTGAACTCGGGTTTCCCAGGGGGTCCCAACTGTTTGCTTGTTGTGATAATTAATTCAGCTGGATACGTGCGCCCGTCAAAATAATGTGCATGAAGCTGAAAAACGTAATTCGTGTTTTGATCTAAATTTTGAATCCAGCAAATGTTATTGTGGATGACGTCTGATGGAATGCAGTTCCACTCATTTTTGTAGGAACTAGTGGATCGATATTGAATGGAATAGTATTGTGGAATTTCAGGCTCATTTGCAAGGTGTGCATGCTTCGGTAGCTCCCAACGTAACAGAACACGATTATAATAAATTTTATCTGCTGTTAGCAGACAAGGAAAGTCTGAAACAGGAGCTAAAGTTTGTATGCTTTCACTGTAAACTTCATTTGATTGATTTCCATCTGGAAAGATAGCCTTAACGCTAAAATAATGAAAGCACTAAAGTGCTGAACCCTCGCTGTTATACATGTATATACACTTCATCTAATGCAAACATAATTTGACAACACAACGCTTTCAAACCACCAAGTCCACACTATAGCAATGCTAA